>JARQOC010000005.1:516106578-516124996 GCA_033576535.1 Allobates femoralis
CTTTATATTAAGCCCAGATTGATAGAGTCAGGCCACTATGAGACCCGCCACACACAAACAGAAAAATCCTATTTTTGAAATAAAACACACAGAGAACCCTCATTTTCCCATTTATTAAGCCCAAACATACCCTCCAACGGTAATCCATAACAAGGTCCCACAAACCACATGATCCTGGCTCTGCTTTATTCAGAGATAGCAGTGATAGAACAAACATCCTCTCGCTGCAGTCTATGGGGGGACTGCCACAGGGAGCATCACTCACCGAGTCCCTGAAGGCTCCCCACAGCAGTGAACTCAGGTGACCCTGCTGCTGAATTGCAGGACATGGCAGCACAGCAGTTCTTTCACCCGTGCAATACTAAGAATCTTGAAAACATGATCTGTTGGGGCTCGTGAAAGCTGGAGTTTGGGAAATATTGGGCTTCACAGAGAATATAGCTTCACTTTCTTCTTGTAGCTATGCTTTCAGTAAACCTGCTTAAAAAGATTTAAATTCTTTTTATCTGCAGATTACAAGAATATTTGCAAGGAAATAGCAATTTTTATAGGTGACAGTTCATATTTATTTACATATTTTTTAAAATATGTAAAATATGTAAAAAAAAATATTACTCTCCAATGCATCTAAATTAGTTAAAGGTGGGTTAAACCTTTTAATCTAATAGCAATAACATTATATTTTTCTAGTAAACCTTGGTAAATAAATCAGTGCAAATTATTACTTAGATGATAATCAATACATAAGTGACAAAATCATATGTTCTCACAAGGTCCAGGTCCACAGGATATCAAACAGTTGTTTTTTTTTATTACGATCCTTCAAAATAATTTAATACTGCAGGAGTCCTTGACATCCAGGGAACAGTAATATAAAGATGATTCATTTCTTGTGACCGAAAAGGCCACTACCAAAAGAAATGACAGTCAGACTGAGTTTTTTCTTAGATTATGGACCGTTGAGTCAAGTCAACGTTTAAAGAAATAAAAAGTGCTGTACAGTAAGTTCTTGCTTGTCTGAGAAGAGACGCTGCTTTTAAAGCATCAGTATTCATTGTATTTGCCATATTCTGAAAAGAAAAGGAAATGTAAAGCAAAAATCTAGTTTTCTTATATGTAGCTGAGATCAGGCAGAATTTGAGGTTTTGTAGAAAAACATCTATATACTGGAGATATCTATACACTGCTCAAAACAATAAAGGGAACACAAACAACACAATGTAACTCCAGGTCAATCACACTTCTGAGAAATCAACCTGTCCAGTTATGAAGTGACACTGATAGTGGATCAATTTCTCCTGCTGATGTGGGAATGGAACAGACAAGAAGAAATTATAGACAATTAGCAAGACACCCCCTATAACGTTATAATGGTTCTGCAGGTGATGACCACATGCCATTTTTCTGTTCTCATCCTTGTTGGCTGTTGTTTTGATCACTTACATTTTGTCATTGCTGTCATCCCTAGAGGTAGACAAAAACTAATGAACCATTAACACAGTGAACATGTCTGTAGGACAGTGTTCACACCACCAAAAGACTGAATCACAAAAAACAGGCAAACAAACGTGTAAAAATACTCTGTTTTAAAAAAAACTCAGTAAAAAGCAAGTGCTGCTGAAAAAGTAAAATACAGGGTATTTAGTTGATACGTTTTTTGCAAAAAATGTGTACTAGGCTGCTCTACCAACTTCAAGGTAACCCGTATCAGGGCAGTCCCTATTTGATGTATTTAAAACCAGAAACAAGGAATAACATAGACAAAAACTAATGAGCCATGCACACAGTGAACACATCTGTAGGACAGTGTTCACACCACCAAAAGACTGAATCACAAAAAACAGTCAAACAAACATGTAAAAATACTCTGTTGTCTGTCTGATACAGGTCACCTTGAAGTTGATAGAGCAGCTTAGTATACGTTTTTTTGCAAAAAACGTATCAACTAAATACCCTGTATTTTATTTTTTCAGCAGCACTTGCTTTTTACTAAATTTTTTTTACAACAGAGTATTTTTACATGTTTGTTTGACTGTTTTATGTGATTCAGTCTTTTGGCGGTGTGAACACTGTCCTACAGACGTGTTCACTGTGTGCATGGTTCATTAGTTTTTGTTTAAGTTAGGGTAGGGTCACATTGGCGTTTTTTGTTTAAAATCCTGATCCGGTTTTGAGCTTTAAAAAAGCTCAAAACCGGACCAGGAAAGGCTCCTGATGGAAGCCTATGCAAAACACCGGATGGCTTCACAAGCCATCCGGTGGCCGGATCCGGCACTGCTGCCTGCGTTTAAAATCATGCAGGCAGCAGTTTTCGCAGCGTTTGCCGGGACCGCACTGCGGTCACCGGATGGCTCAGGATGTGTAATCCTGAGCCATCCGGTAACCGCATAGCTTGCAGTTCCCGATCGGCAAAGTTAATAAAGATTTAATTTGAGTACCGAAATGACTGTTAGAGGTCTGTAGGGGGGCTTAGACCCCCCTACAGACCGGGCGGCCACTTCTATAGTGTGTTCTTCTACAATTTTACCTATGGCACGGGCTGATCTGAGCTCCGTGCATGTGATCCAAATATCCCCCCTCCCCCTATCACTATACAGGGGTGCATACACCCCTCTAGTACAGTACTGCTTTATTTAAGTTATAAACAGCAAGAATTGTCCCAATCGGAAGATAAGTATATATTTACATGTTCCGTAGGCAGAGTCCACTGATTTCCATGGGCGGGGCTGTGTGCAGTAGCCTCCGCCCACTCCTTCTTGATGCCCGCCCCCTCTGGCCGTAATCCAGTGTTGTGGGGGTGGCCGAGTCGTTAAAGGGGCGTGGCTAACCGCGGCTCATGGTTAGCCACGCCCCTTTAACGACTCGACCACCCCCACAACACTGGATTACGGCCAGAGGGGGCGGGCATCAAGAAGGAGTGGGCGGAGGCTACTGCACACAGCCCCGCCCATGGAAATCAGTGGACTCTGCCTACGGAACATGTAAATATATACTTATCTTCCGATTGGGACAATTCTTGCTGTTTATAACTTAAATAAAGCAGTACTGTACTAGAGGGGTGTATGCACCCCTGTATAGTGATAGGGGGAGGGGGGATATTTGGATCACATGCACGGAGCTCAGATCAGCCCGTGCCATAGGTAAAATTGTAGAAGAACACACTATAGAAGTGGCCGCCGCCCGGTCTGTAGGGGGTCTAAGCCCCCTACAGACCTCTAACAGTCATTTCGGTACTCAAATTAAATCTTTATTAACTTTGCCGATCGGGAACTGCAAGCTATGCGGTTACCAGATGGCTCAGGATTACACATCCTGAGCCATCCGGTGACCGCAGTGCGGTATTATGCACACATTTTTGAGAAAAAATGTGTGGGACCGGCATTGCATTCACCACATCCGGATCCGGATGCGGTGAATGCAATTTAGATTTCCAATGTGACCCTACCCTTATTCCTTATTTCGGCAAGATTGGGGATTCTCCCACCTCTCCCTTTTGAGCCCTGCACATAAAAAGCTGTTTTCTGCAGTAAGTCCAAGTCAGACATTGGACTTGTGTGGATCCTGCTCATTTTAGGTACCAATACACATGGTCAGGTTTTAAATACATCAGATAGGGACTGCTCTGATACAGGTTACCTTGAAGTTGGTAGAGCAGCTTAGTATACATTTTTTGCAAAAAATTTATCAACTAAATACCCTATATTTTACTTTTTCACCAGCACTTGCTTTTTACGGAATTTTTTTTACAACAGAGTATTTTTACACATTTGTTTGACTGTTTTTTGTGATTCATCCCTAGAGGTAGCATGGTGTGGTGTATACAACCCACAGAAGTTGTTAAGGCAGTGCAGCTCACCCAGAATGACACATCAATGTGAGCTGTGGCAAGAAGGTTAGCTGTGTCTGTCAGTACATTATCTAGAGCATGGAGCAGATACCCGAGATAGGCCAGTACACCAGAAGACATGGGGGTACTGTAGGAGGGCAAAATCCCAGCAGCAGGACCGTTACCTCCTCCTTTGTACAGGAGGAGCAGTGCCAGATCCCTTCAAAATAACCTCCAGCAGGCCATTAATATTCATGTGTATACACAAACTGTGAGAAAGACTCCATGAGGGCTTTATCAGGGCCTGACGTCCAGAAGTGGATGTTGTGTTTACAGCCTAACATCTTGCAGGGCGAATCGTTTTGCCAAAGAAAACCAAGATTGGCATATTCGACATTAGTGGCCTGTGGTCCTCACACAGAGCACATGTGACAGAGTCTGGAGACGCCGTGGAGAACGTTCTGCTGTCTGCAATACCCTCCAGTATTAACTGTTTGGGCGTCAATGTCAAATCTAAGTGCTTTATTTTTTAGCATTATGTGTATCTATATCTATCTATTTACAGTTGTGGCCAAAAGTATTGACACCCCTGCAATTCTGTCAGATAATACTCAGTTTCTTCCTGAAAATTATTGCAATCACAAATTCTTTGGTATTATTATCTTCATTTAATTTGTCTTCAATGAAAAAACACAAAAGAGAATGAAGCAAAACATTGATCATTTCACACAAAACTCCAAAAATGGGCCAGACAAAAGTATTGGCACCCTCAGCCTAATCCTTGGTTGCACAACCTTTAGCCAAAATAACTGCGATCAACCGCTTCTGGTAACCATCAATGAGTTTCTTACAATGCTCTGCTGGAATTTTAGACCATTCTACTTTGGCAAACTGCTCCAGGTCCCTGATATTTGAAGGATGCCTCTCCATAGGTGACCTCTCCATAGGTTGGTAGTCTTCAGACTTCATAATGCCATGCACATGGTCAAGTAGTCCAGTGCCAGAGGCAGCAAAGCAACCCCAAAACATCAGGGAACCTCCGCCATGTTTGACTGTAGGGACCGTGTTCTTTTCTTTGAATGCCTCTTTTTTCCTCCTGTAAACTCTATGTTGATGCCTTTGCCCAAAAAGCTCTACTTTTGTCTCATCTGACCATAGAACATTCTTCCAAAACGTTGTAGGCTTTCTCAGGTAAGTTTTGACAAACTCCAGCCTGGCTTTTTTATGTCTCGGGGTAAGAAGTGGGGTCTTCCTGGGTATCCTACCTTACAGTCCCTTTTCATTCAGACGCCGACGGATTGTACGGGTTGACACTGTTGTACCCTCGGACTGCAGGGCAGCTTGAACTTGTTTGGATGTTAGTAGAGGTTCTTTATCCACCATCCGCACAATCTTGCGTTGAAATCTCTCGTCAATTTTTCTTTTCTGTCCACATCTAGGGAGGTTAGCCACAGTGCCATGGGCTTTAAACTTCTTGATCACACTGCGCACGGTAGACACAGGAACATTCAGGTCTTTGGAGATGGACTTGTAGCCTTGAGATTGCTCATGCTTCCTCACAATTTGGTTTCTCAAGTCCTCAGACAGTTCTTTGGTCTTCTTTTCTCCATGCTCAATGTGGTACACACAAGGACACAGGACAGAGGATGAGTCAACTTTAATCCATGTCAACTGGCTGCAAGTGTGATTTAGTTATTGCCAACACCTGTTAGGTGCCACAGGTAAGTTACAGGTGCTGTTAATTACACAAATTAGAGAAGCATCACATGATTTTTCTAAGAGTTCAATACTTTTGTCCACCCCCTTTTTTATGTTTGGTGTGGAACTATATCCAATTTGGCTTTAGGACAATTCTTTTTGTGTTTTTTAATTGAAGACCAATTAAATGAAGATAATAATACCAAAGAATTTGTGATTGCAATCATTTTCAGGAAGAAACTGAGTATTATCTGACCTGACAGAATTGCAGGGGTGTCAATACTTTTGGCCACAACTGCATATACATGTATAGTAGATGTGGGAGGGTGGGTGGTGACATCACGATGGGGGCAGGCTCTGTGACGCTTGGGGCAGCAGCAGCAGTCTCTTCCCCCGTGCAGTCTCTCCTCTGTCCCCTGTCTCTCTCCCCACCGTGCTCTCTCCTAATGTATTTAAATAAATATATTTTTACTTTAAAACCTGTTTTGTTTTGATCTTTATTAATAAAATGTTTCAATTCCTTGTAAAAATTGTTAAGAGCATTGCTGTATTTTCGATTGCCAGTGCAGGGAAGCCAAGCAGCTATTGGTTGCAAACATGCGCACCGCCATAGATCTACTGTAACCGGATAGCTCATAATGTGTAATCTGGAGCAATCCGGTTACTGTATGCTTTTTTCGTCCCTGCTGCTGCAGGGATGAACAAAGGGTTAATGTTACTAATAGATGTGGGCAACATGTCTCTAGTGAGTGCCCACCCTCCCTAGAGACATGTTGTCCACAGAAATTGGTATGTCAAGGGTAAATTCTTTATTTTACATGATCTCCGCTATTGTTGGCTTTTCCTATACTTTACAATGACAGCTGCCGGCTCCTGTGTTTGCAGGAGTACACTACGTACTTTGCATAGGCACCAGGCACAGGACAGCATCCTTTATAAGGAGTTGTCTCTGGTGCTTACACCATTTGCGTAGTCTAGAGGCTGCTGTCCTGGGTGCTGAAATTATTTACAGTAGTTCTATGGGCACCGCACCGCCATAGATCTATCGGCACTCCCTACAGACATGTTGCCCACATCTATTAAAGGGATCCTGTCACCCCCAAAACGACTCATAAGCTATTAAAACATGTCCCTACAGCATATTATCACTTATCCCACACTCCTTTTGGTTCAGAAATGCATGATGTGAAAATGTAGAAAAACATTATTTAACTTACTCATTATCCATGTTAATGAGGGGTGGCTATATTCTTTAGTCACCAAGGCAGGCTCTTTCCTCATAATATCATGCCTTAATAGGTGTGATCTTCAATGCATAGTGTATCAGCGCCGCCCTGCTTCCCTCAGCGCTGTGAAGGCTGTAATGGTGCTGTAATGATGTGAAACGCGTCATTTCCGGCATCGGGTGACGTCAGTACACCCACGCCGCATGCGCAATGCGGTGCAAGAAGCCCGCAGAAGCCTGCAAGGAGCGGCGCAGGTGTACTGACGTCACATGATCACGGAAATTACACGTTTCGCGTCATTACAGCCCCATTGCAGCCTTTACAGCGCCGAGGGAAGCAGGGCGGCACTGATACAAGTGATGCATTGAAAATCACGCCTATTAAGTCGTAATATTACGAGAAAGAGAGCCCGCTTTGGTGACTAAAGAATATAGCCACCGCTCATTAACATGGATAATGAGTAAGTTAAATAACGTTTTTCTACATTTTCACATCATGCATTTCTGAGCCAAAAGGAGTGTGGGATAAGTGATAATATGCTGTAGGGACATGTTTTGATACCTTATGAGGCGTTTTGGGGGTGACAGGATCCCTTAAATAACATTAACCCTTTGTTCATCCCTGTGGTAGCAGGGATGAACAAAGCACCCGGCTACCGCAGGCATTCACGTGTGCCTTGCGGTAGCCGGATGGGTTCCCATAGGTGCCTATTATACAAAACCGGATACGGTTTTGGAAACGCTGCGATGGACGCTGCCGGCATGATTTCTCCAACAGGCTCCAAAACCGGATCCGGTAACTGGATTACAAATAGTGCAATCCGGTTTTTGTATTGGAGCCTATGGGCTCCGGATCCGGATCCAGTTTTGAGCATTTTTAATGCTCAAAACCGGATCTGGATGGAAAAAAAAAACGCTAATGTGACCCTAGCCAGTGTGAACAGAGCCTTATACTGTATGCATGTGGACAATTTGACTTGATTTTCTCTTTTGAAGTTTCCTTCTGGTAAAAAAGTATTAGATGGGCTTAATTTTTTTTTTATTTCCAATGCCATGTTAGCCGTTAATTTTCCAATAAAATGAAAACTTCCAGCATAAAGAAAGTTTCTCTCTAATGCCACTTGTTGTAGATCTAGCTGTCATCCTCCCAGAAGAGATAATATTTGCATACCTTCTATCAAAGGGAATATTGGCATTGAGTCTAATATTCACTTTAAAAGCTGATGATCTCCACAAGGTAGACAATACCACCTATAGATCTGAAAATGAAAATATTGTGGCTCATAAATGTGTATTTTTCTGTTTGCATTGCATAAGGTAAAGGTTGGCTAACATATTGAATGTGTATATCTGTCTTAATTTAGGTTAGCTTGTGTATACTTCCTATAGAAAGCTAAATACCGTAAAAGGTTAAAACAAAGGTAGAACACGTGAAATCATAGAATATTCTCAGCTATTAAACATATGAAATAAATATACTATATAAAAAGGAAGGAATCCTGCAACTGTTTGTATTATTGCTCTTTTTTGTAGAATCACTCAGACCTGTCTATGGGTTGCTGTGATTTAGTTTGATATGAACACCAACAAATAGTTTTTATCTCCCACCTCCCGGACGTTTTTTTCTTAATCTTGTAAATCTACCTGTCAATATGTCTGCAGTTTTATTGGCTCTACAAAATCATTAGAAACTCAAAACTGAATTCAATTTGTGTCATTCTGTCTTCCCCTGACATCAATAGTAAATCTCTCAGACGTCTTACAATCGCAGAGTAGTATTACCACTCAATAATGACATTTTATGATAAGTAACACTATATTTTGTACGTCATGTCAAAACTTTCCTTAACATTAATCAGTCAGCTAGGTGGAAAACAAACTTTCACTGTTTTATTTCTACATCATAAATAAAATATCCATAGAGAAGAAAATCACTCTCCCGAAATAACAAAAAGTTGTAATATTTTATAGTTTTGTTACAATCTGCATTTGAAGATTAAAGCAAACAGCTAACTTTGGTGAACATTCCCTTATATAAAACAAAGTTGCTTTTACAACAACTCTCTAATATCTAACACATCATGTAGCAGTTTCAGATATCCAGTGACATTGAGGTTTCCATTGATGAAGAATGGCCCCACTATCTTTGTACCCCATATACCACACCATACCATCAATTTTTGTGTTCCAACAGTCTTGGAGGGATCTATCCCCTGTGGGTTAGTGTCAGACCAATAGCGGTGGTTTTGTTGTTAATTTCACCATTCACAAAAACATTTGCCTCATCGCTCATCTGAAGGCAATTGTCTACGCTGTGAAGATACGAGATGTGCAGCATCTGAAACAACGAATACTGGAAGCCTGTGCTAGCATTTCTTCAGCGGTGTGGCTATCATTGTGTCAAGAGTGGGAGAAGAAGATTACATTGACAATCCAACACAATGGGCAGCACTTAGAACACATTTTATAATTGGTCATAAACTTGTAATTAACTCATGAAAGAATAAAGTTACATTAAAACCAAGCACACCATTGTTATTCTTATGAAATTCTCAATACGTTTGGTGTGTCACATGACCTTTTTCCGTTGAAAAAAATAAAGTTGGATCCAAAATGGCCAACTTCAAAATGGCCGCCATGGTCACCACCCTGGACTCTGGAAAAGTTTTCCCCCTCCCATATATTAATGTGCCACAAACAGGAAGTTGATATCACCAACCATTCCCATTTTATGTAGGTGCATCCATATAAACGGCCCACCCTGTAGATTCACACAACCATGTTTTGCAATATGTTCTTGGACAGTGATGGAACAAAAAAAATGTAATGGTGCTCATGCACAGCTCTTAATAAACAACGCCAACCATGTTTTTCTGTAGATTCACACTATAATTTCTAGTGGTAAACTACAGTTAAAAAGGTTAGGCTACACATGACCCCACTTCTTCTACTAAGCTCATCCCATGGAGCGATATCTGCTAAAAATATGGCATGGACCATAACTTGTGACTTTTTTATGGGTGTATTATAATTGTTAACTTCCCTTCAATGAGTATGAAGACTCTTGGGTGACAAAGTCAAAGTGGGCCTTTGTCTGGTTTAGCCTTGGTTTGTGAAGCACAGAATGATTGATAAGATTGCCATACCCCCACCCCATGACCAGTCAAAGGAATACTACATTGGTGATGAGACTTAGAGAACAATATATGATCACTTGATTTTGTTCAGATAGGTTGTAATCTACATTGATCACCATTTGAATGTTTTTGTGTTAGGGTGCACCATGTCACTAGAACAGTGTTTTCCAAAATAGCCAAAGTTTATCGACTTAAAGCCTTTATTTAACACAAAACGTGATGATCATAATTAGAGAACAGCAATGACTGTAGCACAGAGAAAGATTAAAACTAAACATTGTGAAGGTTACAATAGTCACCAATCAGTAGGAAGTGTACAGGCCTTTGCTTTGTACAGACCTTTGGTTTGAATGACTTCAGCATATCTGCGGCCACAGGACATCACTAGTCTCTCAAAATGCTCTGGGGGTATTTTTGTCCTCTCCCAATTTCTTCCACAGTTCTGTGACTGTTGTGGGTTTATTGGCCATAACTTTGTCACCAAGGATGTTCCAGAGGTTTTCGATTGTGTTTAGATCAGGACTCTGGGCAGCCATTTCATTGTTTTAATATGTTCTGTTTCAAGGACTTGCTTTATCCGTTTTGCTGTGTGATAGGGGGCATTGTCCTGCATGAAAATTGCTGGCTGATTGAGTAATGAACACAAGTAAGGAGCCACATATTGTTGAAGAAGGTTCTGATACACACTTGCATTCACTCTGCCATGTAGCTGTATGAGAGGTCCAAACCCTGCAGCAGAAAACATTTCCCAAACCATGACACTTTCTCCACTACCTCTTACTGACTTCTATATGTGGCACCCCTGCGGACCAGTGGCCACAGAGAGAACTGCAGCTGGACAGGTAAGCTAGTCACTCCACACCAACACCCAGCACACACACTCCGATCCTGACTCACAGGGAACAGGGAATAGGAATGAGCTCACCCCTCCTTCTCAGAAGATCCAGTCAGGTGCTTCAGCTGACGGCCGGCCACCGCCCAAGTCAAAGAATATAATAAGGATATGCTGGCACCTTCATCCGATGTAAAGTTTTACTTTATTGTGTAACACACAACATTAAAATAAAAGCATCTTGGTGGCTGAACATGCTCCGATCCTGAGCCTGTCACATTATGTCAGGCGAGGAATGGCGGAAGGAGTAAGTGGAGGGGTGGAACGGGAGACAGAACCCGGGAAAGGGGTGGAGGAACTAGACTCAAAAGGACCTAGGAACACAAAGTTGGGTCAAGAATTCCCTGGATGGCGAGGAAGAGGGAAGCATCCTCAAGCCGAGACACCCTTTAGCTAAGTGTCGCAGACTGAGAGAACAACGGAGCCCGGCAGCCTTCTCCACTAATGGCCGGCCGGGAACCTAAGCTGAACCTGTGGAAGAGCAGAAGAAGCCAAGTGTGCCCAAGTAACCCGGGGCACTTGTGAATGGGCCAAAGAACCAGAGTGCCGGCTCTGTAGATGTGGCAGGGTAGCTCTAAGCCCAAACCACAGGAACTCTGGTGGAGTACGGGGTCTCTATGTCCCGGAACCTCACAACTGGTGTGGTAAAGGAGAAAGCCATTGTACTAGGGATAGTGACCCAACAAGTGGGACAAATCACTACAGAGCCCATGACGGCCGGACCATACCCACACACAGGAGAGGACAAAAGGGAGGCCCGAAAAGACTAGAAAGGGGGTATCACTAGTAGCCTGTTCCAGCTGCAAACTGGTCACTTGGACCGAGAGTAGAACTACTGTGGAACGGTTGAGACTGTGAACTTTTAACTTGTGCAGTGGCCACATTGGGTGCGAAACTTGGCATCACGAACAGGATTACTGATTACCAATCCGGTAAAACTGGGTCTTGTGCGCCTTGAACTGATTCGTGGACATTGTTTATTAGGCCTAAGTAGTGGTGGCCCAAAAAGACTAACACCATGTGCTGGCAACGGGGCGTGCCAAAACCCTTCATTGTAGGCCAGGCCAGCACAGAGAGGGAAACAGAATCCCCACCCCTGCCATCCTTCGCTCCGGGGGAAGCCAGCTCCAGCCATGACGGGACTCTGCCCAGGGATGAGTCGGCCGACAAGAGAGGATTGGCAATGCCCACGAAGGGCCGGAGAAAAAGACAACAGCACTGAGAGGGAGGTGCATGGTGGTTGTCCGGAGAGAGCTCATAAAGGCCCGGTCATGGAGGAGAGAAGAGTGGGGAGTGACGTTCCGTGTTCCCTGGAGGCTAGCCAACAGCAGGCCGATACTATGGACGAGTTGGGCCGCTGGATGGAGTGAGCCCATGTGCATGAGGAAGGGATGAACAATGGCGCCCTCATCCCAGTAAGCCTGACCAGCCCCGAAGGTCCCGTTTAGAGAGCTGGTGGCAATCCCTAGGTAGATGTGGAGAGTGCAAACCCAGGCCTGCCAGCACCCTTGATCCCTACACCACCAACCCAAGAAGTTTGGGGAGAGGTACTCTGCTGTTGGAGGGAGAACCCCGGGGGAGGAGATGATGGGCTTCCTCGGGAAAGTGGAAGCCGGCCGTGGATAAGTAGAGATCCTCACTTGGAAGGAGTTACGTAGGTGGTTGCTCGCTCAGTAGGAAGCCAACAAGACCAAGAGACGGGTTCAGAGGCAGGCCACAGTGCTCAAGACAATTGAGGCCAAAGCCATGGCAAGGGCAGATCCATCAACCCAGAGAGCTCCACGCCAAACAGGAATCATTACCACCTTTAATGATAAAAGGGGTTATTGATTCATCTGGGAACCCGGAGTTGAATGTGAGACCTTGGTGTCCCGGCGAGATGTGGAGATGTGGACACCCGGGCAGGTATTTGCAATGAGGGATCGAGTGACTTTCGTTCAATGAGAAGGAGAGCGGGGTCCCAGGGTCAAACGGCTGCTACGGGAGATGACACCAGCTGCTGCATCCAGTACACAGCGTGAAATCACACTGGCAACAGCTTCCAATCAAAGAAGCGAGGAGACTCCAGCAGCTGTTCCCACTTCAGAGATGCAAGCAGCTGTACCCGTTCCAGTGATTCCAGCGACCCGTATCCAAGCGATACAGACACCGCTGTTGAGATACTCTCCACCAGCTTTGCATTTGGCCTGTGCCTGACAGCAGGTATTACCATTGAAAAAGAAGGACTAAGCCACAGTCAGGCTACCAAGACTGTGATCGTGAGTTGCTGTACTTTCCCTTGTGGTCCATTTTTCTTCCCTGCGTGAATGTGTTCTATTTCCCTTTCTAGTGCATATAAAAGAACTTTGAGATCATGAACTGTGGATGATCCGAACTTTAGTGTAAATTGTTTGTGTACCCCCGTGTGCACCCTATTGGTTTTATGACTACTTTTATAGTGGATTTATAATGTAAGTGAGTGTGAGCGGATTCAACTGTTGCATAGCCGTTTGCACTATGAACCTTCAGCACTTGAGACCACATTGCTCAAAAACCTACTGTCGCGGCTGAATAATCGGTCTGTGTAGTCCCTCTCACTGTGCCTAGGGCAGTTAACGGGTTTTTCTGGTTGTGGGTTTCCAAAGACCATCAGTCACCTGATGCGTTGGACACTTGGAACTGTTTCTGTTGAACTTTTGCACTTTTTTTAAAAAATTTTCTTCTACTTATATATATAGCCAGTAGATAAGTTTTTGTTATGTAACGTTCAAGCACATACGTCCTGTTAAGGGAAGAAAACAAGTGTACTTATGTTGAAAATCATAAAAAAAAAAATTTGAGTTATGTGTCACCCGTGTCGGGTTCTGGTGCACGGACGCGCCAGGCTTTGCTCTGGGGGAGTGTGGTGCCCCTGCGGACCGATGGCCGCAGAGAGAACAGCAGCTGGATAGGTAAGCTAGTCACTCCACACCAACATCCCACACACACACTCCGATCCTGAGCCTAAGTCACTTCATGTCAGGCAAGGGATGGTTGGAGGAATAAGTGGAGGGGTGGAACCAGGGCCGCACCGTCCATTGGACAGTGTGAACCCTGAGTCTCAGGCAGCAAACAGGCAGGGGGAGTGGCTGTGTGGAGAAGGGGGCGGTGCCTGCACCACACAGCGGCTCCCTGTGTGATGGGCACCGCCAGCTGCAGCATGGTAAGGCACAGCCTCTCCCTCTGCCTGCCCCCTGCGCTAACAGCACTCCCCCAACCTCCCGCTCCTCACCCGCAGCTCAGGCGGCGGGTAGGCTTCAAGCACCCATGGGTGGAACGAGAGACAGAACCTGAGAAAGGGGTGGAGGAACTAGACTCAAAAGGACCTAGAAACACATAGTTTGGTTGAGAATTCCCTGGAGGGTGCGAAAAGGAAAGCATCCCAAGCCGAGACACCCTGGTGGCTGGGCTAAAGAACCAGAGTGCCGGCTCTGTAGATGTGGCAGGGTAGCTCTAAGCCCCACCCACAGGAACTTTGGTGGGATACGGGGTCTCTATGTCCCAGAACCTCACAACTAGTGTGCTGGTGTGGTAAAGGAGAATGCCATTGTATTAGGGCTAGTGACCCAAGAAGTGGTACAAATCACTAGAGAGCCCGTGACAGCTGAAGCGTACCCACATGCAGGAGAGGACAAGAAGAAGGCCTGAAAGGACTTGAAAGAGGGTATCACTAGAGCCTGTTCTAGCTGCAAACTGGTCACCGGGACCGAAAGTAGAACTACTGTGGAACGGTTGTGCCTGTGAACTTGTGTAGTAGAGTAAAGACCCGGTGAACTCAGGACTTGTGTGAGACTGTCCTTTTCAGCAACCATGGTGAAGGCTCACCTACGGAGCCGCACACTGATTGCTCCAGCCATAGGAGAGGTCGCCTTGAGGAACAGCAGCAGAGCCTGCCTAGAGAGAGGTACCCTGACTTCGGTGTGCACCGACTGGAGAAGCTGCGGAGAAAAGAGTGCAGCGCCCTGACTGCTTAGGGATAAAGCCCTACCCATGGAGAGCTCACCATCCCGGCTGCCGCCATTACCATCATCCCCAGCAGTTTAAACGGCAGCGGTGGCCAATGTCCCACGGGTGGTGTCACGAAGAATTCCTATAAACATTACTCCTCTTTTTCTTTTACCACTTTTTTTTCCAGCACCGCAGCATACAGAGCTGGGTTACGTCGCCGTGACATTCCCCCTCCTCTGCAGATTGACGAGAGGATCCAGTTCTGAGTACCCCCTGCCCGGGGTGCGACATATACACACTTTAGGTTCTGTCTTTAACCAGTTTATTGATGAACATAATGTTTCCCATCAAATCCAAATAAATTAAACTTGCTTTCATCACTAAAATGAACTGTGCACCACTTCTAGCTTTTTGATTCTTTCTGCTACTGAGAGGTTTGGTCACTGCAGAGTGGGCTTTCAGCCAAATGCTCTTGAACGTCATGACACTGCATGACGAGACAGATCCTTATCCTGTTCAGTGCTGTAATGGCAAACTGTTTCATCAGAATGTTGAAACGATTACCTATGGGGATTCTCTGCATTATCCTGTCCTCTCTTGAATATGTCTTTCAAGGGGACTTGAAAGCGTTTACGATGTTATGCAATATCCTAGAAATCACAGACTTGGAACGACCAACTTCTGTTGCTATGGCTGATAGGACCATTTGGCCTTCATCTGGACAACCTGCTGCCGGAGAGTTTCAGTCACTTCGGAACCACACCTGTTTTGCAAAGTGAGTGCAAACTAGAAAGTTAGGCTGCCAGTTAAGTAGAGTTTGTCAGATAATTAAGGTAATTAGCACCAGGTGCCATATTAACACCAATAACTTACAGATATCTGAAAGTGTTCTCTAATTTTGATAACTGTTTTATTCTGTGCTATAGAATATATTCAATTTATGAAATAAGCTTAAAATACTACTATTTTACTCATGTTAGGATATTTTCACACAGGACAACACAATGACCTTAACCTTAAGGAAATTGTGTATTCTCTAATTTTGATCACCATTGTATACACATGTATGTAATATAAAGCATATTAGATTTATGCAAAACACACCACTCAATTTTATGTAAAATTGTATGAAAGAAAGAGCAAAATAATATTTTCAGATCAAGTTATGTTCATTATAAGGATTTCTTTTGTCTTTAAGTATCCCATTTTCATTCTTGTCATATTTTAATAATAACTGAAGAAAATTCCATTTCACTTGGAAAAATAATTCAGCAATTCTTAGTTATGGATGGTATTTTAATTATTATTATCCGCCACATTGCCATTCTGAATATATTGTGAGAGCTGTTTTTGCAAATCTATTTAAATTGTTCAAGTCTTGAACTATAATGGGAAAAAGACAATCTCTTTAAAGATTTGGATAATGCATTTTATATAATCTGTTTTTGGACATTATATCAAAGGTATATTTAATTCTAAGTATTTCCGTGTCACTAAAACCGCCAGATTACACATTTTCCAGGCAGTATATTATTATTCATGAATTATAAAGAGTTGACTTTGTAAAGTTCATATCAGTCCTCATGCATACGACCTTAATGCAGACTTATACTGCATGAATTTCTAATTTGGCATCCATAGGCTTCCTATCATTTACTACCATTTGCCTCTGTACTGTATAAAATAGAAGAAATCATGAAAAAATATGGCATGCTCCATGTCATGGTGTTTTAGGAGGTGCCTAATAACCAATATAAAAGCAAAGATGATATCATATTAGGGTTTACTGTCATGATTTCTCCACGCAGTGTATCTAGGACACAATGAGGGATTGTATGCTGACTTATATCTGGGTGTACTGAGCAGTCAGTGAGTTGAATGATAACGCAGTTATTCATTCTTGGTCTGGGAGGTGACGGTTTGTTCAGGTGTTCCATCTTATCGGTGATTGCCCAGCTACTTAGCTGAGCAGTCTTTCCCGGAACTCTAGCAGTCATACATGCTGTTAGAGTGGTGCTGTTTGCCTGTGTTTCTGTGTTCTGCCCATTATGATGATTGTTATCTAACCCCTGACCATTGGCTGACAGTTCCTTTGTTTGCTCTGCTCCCTGTATCTAATGTGCTTTCCTGATATTCAGACACCGGACTGTCACCTGACTATACCTCAGTTTACTCCATGAATCCAAGATGTGCTATCTTGGTATTTTGACTCAGGACTGTTACCTAACTGTGCCTCAGTTTACTCCCAGAATCCATGAGGAGCTCTCCTAGTACCTGATCCCGAATTATCTTGTTAGCGTGCCTTCAGACCTGCCCATGAGTAACTTACTCTTGTCACACTTTCTATGCTAAATTTAATTCTGTGGATAAAGACGCACAACAGTGTCTTACCCAAATTATAAGTAGGTACAAAAAAGAGGTGGTCTCTTACTTTGTCTATTTATGTTTCCCACAAACTGTATTAAAGGGAACCTGTCACCTGGATCTAAGCCCCTACACTATCACTACCTGTCCCTGCACCTTCCTAGCTGCTCCCTATCAATCCATCTCTGAGCTAAATCCGCCCTATAAAACTGCAGAAAAATAACTTATAACTTACAGAAGTCCCTGAGGCTGGGGACTGAGAAGGCGGCGCCAGGCTCCATTCAGCCCCTCCTCCATGCAGCAGCACACGCCCCGCTGGGCGGCATTATTCTTTCTTCATCGCCGCCTCCTCCATTTGGAATCTCCCACCTGCTTTACACCTATCATGTTGTGGTGATGCGACCTCGATGTGTCCCCTGACTGAGACACAGCATATGGGAGATTGTATCTTCTGCTTGGTAGCAGCACACACAGGGTGAGCTGCTACTGGAGCTAAGTGCTGATTGAAATCACTGACCCCCAGGTGTGCAGGTGAATAGGAGATGATATGTGCTGCCCTGGGCTGTTGGGAGGGGGTGGAGTGTGTCAGGACAGCAGCAGGAGCTGCTGGGATTGTATGAGGTTCTACTCGGCTGTGCCCCGGTGTAACAGGCCAGACTAACCCCCCCGACCAGAATATACCCGGGGTTAAAGTGGCCTAGGCCAGATTATACCCCTCCGTATACCACAGCAGCTGTAGATCAGGGCTCCAAGCAACACATGGGGGCCCGAGGCAGCACAAAGTGGCCCCAGGCAGCAGAAAGTGGCCCTACGCAACATACAGGGGCCCCAGGCAGTGCTAGGGCCCCAGGCAGTGCTAGGGGCCCCAGGCAGTGCACAGGGCCCCAGGCAGCACAAAGTGGCCCCAAGCAGCACAAAGAGGCCCCAGGCAACATACAGGGGCCCCAGGCAGTACTAGGGGCCACAAGCTACACACAGGATCCCAGGCTACACACAGGGGCCCCATGCAGCATACAAGGACCCCAGGCAGTGCACGGGGCCCCAGGCAGTGCACGGGGCCCCAGGCAGTGCACGGGGCCCCACGGCAGTGCACGGGGCCCCAGGCAGTGCACTGGGCCCCACGGCAGTGCACGGGGCCCCAGGCAGTGCACGGGGCCCCAGGCAGTGCACGGGGCCCCAGGCAGTGCACGGGGCCCCAGGCAGCACAAAGTGGCCCCAGGCAACATACAGGGGCCCCAGGCAGTACCAGGGGCCCCAGGCTACACACAGGATCCCAGGCTACACACAGGATCCCAGGCTACACACAAGGG
>JARQOC010000005.1:518971764-518990441 GCA_033576535.1 Allobates femoralis
CCACATGACTGAATGATTAATGAGGAAGTGTTGGGCGGCACTAAAGCCTTCTTAGATGGAGGGGAGAGAGCTGTTGAATCCGGAATTATGTATGACCCCTATGGGAATGGTGACTGGTAAGATGGTATTAGTGAATAACTGATTTATACTAATTCTAAACATTACACAATTGTAACAGGCAGCTTAGTATTATAGACTATTAGTGTAGGGACTATACAGAAAAAAATGTAGTATGCACCATTTAAGATGGAACTCCATGGATTAGCTGGACGCATATATCAGAAACTCCATCCAGCATGGTGGTCAATGTGGACAGTCACCCTATGTGGCCTCACTTCACCCTTATAGTTCATGTATAAGTGAAATAATACCTGGGTGTAAAGTACCGTATATAATTTTAGCAAACAGACTAATGTAGACAAGCGTTAAAGTATTTACTCCCAGCATGCTTCACTGAATGCATCTTTTATAATCTTACATTTAATTTCCCCAAATTTAAAGCAAAATCTAGTTAAATATTGTGACAACGTTGCACATTCAGCTGATTCCCTGGAGTGTAGTGTACGTGCAGTTACAGATGGGAGATATTGAAAAGCTTTAGGCAAAATTAGAATTATGCTACATAGAAAAGTCAGTACTTTAGTACAGTTCACATTTCTAGTCTGATATGTACAGTATTTCCTGTAATTGTTTTTCGGGTAAAATACCTAATGCATACATTACCAAATCAAATATACGTCCAACGTAGAAGAGATTAGAAAGCTCCACAGGAATGTAGCGGCCTCATAATAGATTGCAGTATTTTATGTTGATGTAGACGTGGAATATTAGCCATTGCTGTGAACAGGGACAGACTGAAAAATGCTTTTCTAATATTTGCTGTGGATCACTTGCACAGTAAAGTAGATTTAGAAATAAGTAAATAGATACAGCTAAAATGAAGGCATATAACCAACCCTATGTTATCTGTATGGCATTACTTGGAATTAGAAACTATATTGTACAGATGTAGCCAATCTTAAAGAGGATTTGTCAGGGTTTTCTATTGTGAAGTAAAGACGTGGTTATAATGGAGCTTTAATACAGATTCAATTGATTCCTTTTTAGAAGAAATCTGCCTTCTTGTTGCTCAGTAATTACTCATTGAAATCATGTGCAAATGAGGCACAAGGGCAGTAGGGCTGGACACTGCACTTGGACTTCTTCCAGTCTAATGGTGGGGTTACACGTCCCGATATCGCGGCGATATCGGAGGCAACGACGCGGGAGCGCTCATTTAGTGCACGTTTCTCCCTGCATCGCATCGCCAGTTTACACGCCGCGATATCGGGATGCAACGTCCCTCCGATGTGTACGCCCACCAACCCAGGAACGACCAGTTAACATGGGAGTGAATGGGTGACGTCAGCGTGCACATCGTAGTTGGGCTGTCACACGCAGCGATGCTGGTACAACGGCCTTGCGATATCGGCGAGTTGAATAGCTTTGCTATTCAACTCCGATATCGTTTTGGCATCGTTCCATCATCGCGTTGGATGCTAAAACAGTACAACGCGCACCCGATATCGGCTCCAACTCACGACCCACGTGACTTTTTGTCGGAGTTGGGTTGGAGTTGGACGCCGATATCGCGGCGTGTAAACCCACCATAAGTATTCTCTGGCTTCTCCGCTTGACTCAGGTCTGGTGTAAGGCGAGTACCAAAGAATTTGTATCCGAATACAGTGAGTCACCAATCAGAAACAAGACAAGCCAGTTTTGGAGAACTTGAATCTTTATTCTAAAGGGGCGCTGGATAGGTGTCTCCGACACCATAATAAAAGTAACCACCAAAGCAATGTGACACACACCTCGTCAGGGTTAACCCTGACTGTCGTGCTTCCCAAACAACTCTGACCCAGAATGTCACAAGATATGCCATGCCTAGTGCCGGATTGTAAACACTACTCTAGTAATGCAGTGTAAATTACTCGATAACAGCACAGTAGTTCAAACACATATCCACAATTCTATTTTTCCCTCCCTTGAACCCATGCACAGTTGTAGGCTACCTGGGTGCCAAATGTGAAGTGATTCACCCAGGGTGATCAACTGAAAATTGGGGAAAAATGAAAGGGAATAAAAAGAATAAGTGTCTTGTGACCCCACCTGTGATTTCTGGTAATGGCACCAGTGCTACTGTGGGCCTCTGGGAAAGATGAACGGGCAGCTGGATGGTATAGCTCCCCACAGGTGGAGCAGAGTCCCCGGGGTTTGTGATGAGGTGACGGAGATTTGCACAGGGAGGTGGCCAGGCAGCCGGGCTGCTGCTACAGTCTCTAAGCAGGACAGGGTCAGGGTTGGAGAAACATGCAATAAACAAGAAGGAGAGAGGAGGCGCAATGGTGCAATACCGTCTGCATAATTAATCCCTCAAGAGGATTATATATATGTGCACTAACCTGATAATGTTGTGCAGGCCATGCACAACACTGGTGTGAGTATTGTTTTTTTTTCCTAGTTACCTCGTGTAACCCCTGGTCCTCACAGCGCTGGAACCGAGCTGCTCCTGCTGTGTAGCTCAATGAGACAATGCAGTTTTCTGAAGGATCCACGGTCTTTTATGGGCGCTCAGGTAAAAGCAAGGGATTCCCAGGTAAATTAAAAAGGCTTTTTTCCTCATGCCTCCATAGGCACAACATGTTTCGACGGATTGTGACCGTCTTCATCAGGTGAAAATTCACCTGATGAAGACGGTCACTATCCGTCGAAACATGTTGTGGCTATGGAGGCATGAGGAATAAAGCCTTTTTAATTTACCTGGGAATCCCTTGCTTTTACCTGAGCGCCCATTACAGACCATGGATCCTTTAGAAAACAGGGTTGGAGAAACAGACACACACACTAGAAGTTATTTCTGCACCTTTACTGGTGGTATTGAAGATACTGTCCAGGGCACACTCCTGTGGTTGGGAAACATTTCTGGATCTCCACAGTGAGTGGGTATAAGGCCTCCTTGTTGCTTTTCCCTTGGTGAAACTTCTGATGCATGACTCCCTTCTTGGTTGCTGTACAGGTGTCCAGGAGACTGAAGTCTCCTCGGTGAACCGGTGTTTCTGCTGGGCTAGTGCTCTCCTGCAGACTCGGACTCCGGTGTCCGGGTTGCTTTCTGGGGTGAACCAGTATGGTTCCTCTGCCCCCAGTCTGCAGTTACTTTGCTCCTTCTGCCTTGCCTTCAACCTCACTCTTAGGCCCTCACACTGGCTAGGCTGGTTAACTGTCAACTGGCTCGGGCCTAGCGCACCTCCGATGCACCAGGCCGTCTTCACAGTTTTAGCTTCTGCACACTCTGACTAATTCCGCCCCCATTACCAATATTTATAGGGGATCTTGCTTAAGGCAGCAAGTGAAGCTCCCCCTACAGGTCTGGGGTGGAAGATGTTGGCTGTATGTGGTACCTACTGTGGAAATCCATCCATGTTTGGTTCTGTGGCTTACTTTAATGGCAGGGTGCCACAGAAGACCGACTGCAGTATATATCAGTGGAATGTTCAGTTCTTTTCACAATGGCTGCAGCCTACTTTACCTAGTTTAGCACCGAGCACAAGAGCTGCGTTTACGCTTCCCAACAAAGATGTTCGTGGTGGGGCCTGAGCTCAGAATTTACGGCTTTAAGGTTTCTCAGTCTTTTCCACTTGTCTGAATTTGGGGGGGATGAGCCAGGGGCCTTGACTTGGCACAAACAGGAATAGTGTCATATCTGGTTTCCGACAATCCTCTGGACAGGTCACTGCAATGGGGCTCAAAGTGGACACCAGTCTTGCTTACAATCGAAAATGCCCTCTTGGATCTAGTTTTTTTTTCCCAGCCAATGTACTGATTGAAGTATGTATAGTGACCAAAAAGTTCCTTTTAAGTTCCGAACTTTGAGTACTCTGTATTGGGTTGGAGGAAGCAGGAATGAGCAAAGAATTCGGCAACCGGATTGCACATTCTGAGCAATCCGGTTACCAGATGGGCTCCCATAGGAGCCCATTATATACACAAAATGAACCCCGAGGCTGTAGGTCTATGGAAGGTCCACTAGTCCACCAATGATCCACTAGTCCACCTACGCATGTGAAGCTTTTTATGCCCCGTACTAATGATCCACTAGTCCACCTATGCATGTGAAGCTGGTTGTGCTAGTTTGGATACAGTCTACAAAGTATAATAGAGAAGAATAAATAACATAAATAACAGTCTTTTCCCTCTAAAAATAATCAGTATGCTTGGAGATAGACCTGATGTCTTAGTGGTGCTTACTTCAGGTTTTGAGATAGGATGAGATGATAGAAAGTAAGCAATTTGATTCCAGCAGGAGCCCATATTGTATGGAATACACACATCTATTACACATGCCTTGAGAAAATGTGCATATATATATATTTTTTTGGAAGAGTGTGCATTTATTTGCTACTATATAATGAGGTCAATAGTTTCATTTTGCTGCCTATAGCTCTAATCACTGATTATCTATAGCTTTTCTATAAATGGTCTTTCCCCTTTTTATGAAGGCATAGGGGAGGATATTAAAAACAGGAGATCCCAGATTAAAAATAAGAGGTCTATCTTGAAAATAATATGAACAATAACTCAGAGACACATGAATTCACCATAAAACTATTAAGAGAATCTCTTTATTGAAATTAACCCCCTATACTCCCATTGACACATAGGGAAGACATAACACATATTGTTGACTAATGAGCCCTATGTCGGATAAGTCTGACTCCTATATTATTATCAGTGGCGTAACAACCGTGGTCACAGCAGCCCCTTGGGGGATGGCCCGTGCTCCCAGCCACCCGCCGCAACCGCGAGGGAGAGGAGTGGAGGGAGGACGGGAAGTGAGTGAAGCCTCACTTCCTGCAGCTCTGCCCACCCCTCCTCTCCTCTTAACGTTGCCAAAGCTGACCGACCACGGCACCTGAAGGCAAGCCACACACACATAATAGCTCCCACTATTCCCGCTAGCACCCACCATCCCCCCGCTCATCATCTCTGCTCAGCAGGAATAGGAAATTCCTTCCGGCACCCCTCCCCGCTCCTCACCTATGGGGCCCTCGGGTAAACCCTGCACCCGGGCCCGCGGCTCTGTTGTTACGCCACTGATTATTATGCCTCTTTCTTGAAGTAATACTCGTATGTGATTTGGGGACACCAGATGCATCTTTTGATGCACTGGAAACTCCTTTCTATGATAGTATAAATTAAGTACTTTCACCTTATAAGCGATCTATTTGACCAGTGGAACTGCTTAATTTAGTAGTGTGCATTGAATAGTGCCTATAAACTTGCTCAGGTTACAGATTACAAAGAAATAACAATCTTTCCCTTACAAAGATATTTAGTATTCTTGGAGATGGACCTGATGGTCTAGTGGTATCTACCCTTGAATTGGGATGGTGCAGGATGATAGAGAGTGAGCAGGATTGATTCCACCGACCTATAAGAAGTACACACTCACCTATTGTGATATCAAAATATGAAATATTTTTATACTTATCGATAATTCACAAGTATATCAGGGGAGACAATGAAAAATAAGAGACTCCACCTGCAAACTAAATGATAACCTAGAGGTACATAAATTTATCGTAAGATTATGAATAGAATATCTGTACTTGATTCTAAATTTTTAATGAGACATATTAAGATAAAAATGATATTTTTAGAGATATGTTGAATTATTTTAGTATGAGGAATGAGAAACAATATCAATATAAGCTGATTATTACCCATGAAGAATTTATAAAATACTGTTGTTGATAGGAATCGATTTGAAGTAAAGAACTTTTATTTCATATTTAAAAAAACTTTCTATCTGCCCATGGGAAACTGAATAATATTAATGAAACCTGTTTAACTAATTAAGACCTAGACATGTGTGATGAATACGATTATCCCAATTAGGTGTGGTTAAACACACTAAATAACACCCACATTCCATTCAATATTACTTTACCTGAGGAAGGCTATTTTATAATGTACTCATAGCCAAAATGCGTTGTTTATCTTTTATGAACTTTATGATTTTTTAATACTGTGAATTACACTAAAATAAAAATTATTTTAAGAAGAAGAAACCAGAGTTTTCATCATAGTGTCTATCTCCTCGGGAGCGCTTAATCGCCCAGATATCCTATTTGTTTATGTAGGAGACCATTATAGCAGCCCCATTGCGTTTTACAAAGCACTCCAAAAAACGCTGCCTGCATGATTTTTCATGCAGGCAGCGAAACTGGAATGCGGTAACTGGATTGCAAATATTGCAATCCGGTTTTTGTATTGCAGCCTATGGGCTGCGGATCCAGATCCGGTTTTGAGCATTTTTAATGTGGTATGATCAGACCATGTCCCTGTACAGTCAGACACATCCATTACACATTACATAGCAGGGACACATGTATAAGATTATCTCAGCCCAGGAGATGTGGTATGATCAGACCATGTCCCTGTACTGTCAGACACATCCATTAAATAGTACATAGCAGGGACACATATATGAAATTATCTCAGCCCAGGAGATGTAGTATGATCAGACCATGTCCCTGTACGGTCAGACACATTCATTACACAGTACATAGCAGGGGCACATATATAAGATTATCTCAGCACAGGAGATGTGGTATGATCAGACCATGGCCCTGTCTGGTCAGACACATCCATTACACAGTACATAGCAGGGACACATATATAAGATCATCTCAGCACAGGAGATGTGGTATGATCAGACCATGTCCCTGTATGGTCAGACACATCCATTAAACAGTACATAGCAGGGACACAGATATAAGATTATCTCAGCGCAGAAACATTTTACTTAATAATCCAATTGTAGAACTTATTATTATTTCAAAATGTTACAGTTGTAGTCACCTCGCCTGTGCCTTGGTGCATGGTCCACACTCCTTGGGTAATCAGTAGAAAAAGTTCTGGACCAGAGCTCCATTCAGCTTTTCATTAAATTAAATCTTGTTTATTAATGTTCATTAAAAGCATCAACACCTGGTGACCAGGGTAAATACCGAGCTTTACAGAATAATATCACACTTCAGGCCTGATGCGTGATGGACCCCGGTGACCTGGTGTTGATGCTTTTAATGAACATCAATAAAGAAGAATTCCTTTAATGAAAAACTGAATAGAGCTGGTCAAAAATGTTTTCTTCAGATTACTCCAATATCTGTTGATTACAGTGAACCTTAAAATGATCTGTGGTTGTGGGAAACCTGTTTAAGTCTATTATTTGCTAACATGCACATGTGCAGAGAATTCCCAGGTAACGGCATGATACTTATTTCATGCCTGTTTGCATCTGTCATGTCTACATTGACCCTCATTAGAGCCATTGCACAGAACAATTGCTATTCCAGTCTCCTTTTGTCTGGAGTTCTGTTCATCCCTTACAGGAATTAATGGATTCATCAGTGGGTTATAATACCTGGTTTTGTTACAGTATTTGAGGCCATAAATCATAGCTTGGTCTTTTGTTGTGTCCATGACGAGAGCTATGGGACTCAGTGACCCGGCTCTGGCAGGTTCTTTTCTATTAGCACCGATTATCTTGTGCTTACATTTTATACATAGCACTTAGTTTTCCATATTTATTAGGAAAAGTGTGATTAATACATTTATCCATCTTTTAACTCATCGTTCCCAAGATCCTCTGGAATTTCACCATGTTTTGTCGACATTTATTGCTGCTTTATATCTTCATTTTCTTAGCTTTGTTATGTCAATAATACAATTACAATTCTGCCTTTATATGACACGTATACGGCATTTCTGCAAGCTTCAACCTCGGCATGCTCTGTCCCTGATTGTCAGTGGATCCATGAATAAGGATTAACTTTTAGTTCGAAACGTGTATTAAAAGCTCTTATATTGTTTCTTGTACTAGGAGTTCACTGTTTGATACAAGTTTACAGATAAAATTTTGTTATTTTTTATCCAAAAAACAGCTGGATATCGCTACCTTCAATGTGATAAAGAAGCCTCCAAAAATAAAATAATAGAGGGTGGGCCATTTATATGGATGCACCTAAATATAATGGCAATGGTTGGTGATATCAACTTCCTGTTAAACTTTTCCAGATGAGTGGTGACCATGGCGGCCATTTTGAAGTCGGCCATTTTGGATCCAACTTTATTTTTTCAATGGGAAGAGGTTCATGTGACACATCAAATGTATTGAGAATTTCATAAGAAAAACAATGGTGTGCTTGGTTTTAACATAACTTTTTCTTTCATCGGTTATTTACAAGTTTATGACCACTTATAAAATGTGATCAAAGTGCTGCCCATTGTGTTGGATTGTCAATGCAACCTCTTCTCCCACTCTTGACACACTGATAGCAACACCGCAGAAGAAATGCTAGCAAAGGCTTCTAGTATCCGTTGTTTCAGATGCTGCACATCTCGTATCTTCACAGCAGAGACAATTGTCTTCAGATGAGTGATGAGGCAAACTATTTTGTGAATGGTGAAGTCAACAAACAAATAGTTACAGAGCTGTAGTGTTGTTTTTATGAATGGAGATATTCTCACCTAAGGTAATTGTCTCTCTATAATAATACATTCCAAAAAGAACTAAGTAGAGGCTAGATGTACCCCATAATATGAAGAATGGATGATTAATTGAAGGATGTCCGCTCTGGTGACAAACACTTGTCGAATGCACAAGTAATCAGATTTTAACATCCAATTTAATACAATATTACAAAGTGTTCATAGACCTCATATGACTGGTTTACTTACTGTGAGAATCTGACGCACCCGGGGTATGAAGACTTGGGTATCTGGGCCCTCTGCTGCGGTAGGGATGTCACTGGTGACCTGCCCAGACCCGTGGCCTTGGTGGTCTGCTTTCAAAAAGGGGAAGATTTGAAAATAATAAAGTATAAAGTTCTCGTGACGCCACCTGTAGATTCTGGTGACTGGACACCAGCGCCGCTTCAGACCTCCAGGAGGCGATGGTACTGCAGCTTTGATGGAACAGTTCCCTGCAGGTGGAGCTGGGCCTCCGGGGCAGGAGTGCACCGATGATGGAGATGCAGACTGTGAAGGTAGATTGTCAGCAGTGCAGTTAGGAAACAAACACACGGAGACTTTGTCACTCTACCCGGGTACTTTAATGGAAAAATTCTGGTGGCAATACAGTTCACAGTGCAAAGCAGTCTTTCTCAAGAGGTAACCGTTAGGGATGGGCGAATCTACTCGCTAGGACTCGTTACTCGGCGAGTAGTAAGGGACTCGCAGGACTCGGTACTCTGCGAGTTTCCCACTGATTACTCGCACGAGTCCAATGCAAATCAATATCAATCCTAGTTTTGTCAGAAACGCTGACAAAACTAGGATTGCCATTGTTTGCATTAGACTCGGCTACTGTGCCAGTGATAGCAGGGAAACTCGCAAAGTAACTGCTGTTTCTTTGCGAGCCGAGTCCAGCTGTCTACTCTGTGCAGCTCCAGGGTCCTAGAGCCCGCCTGCTCACAGACATGATGTAGCAGTGCTGAGATTGTTCTCAGTCTGCTCATTCCCTGTGCACAGACATCTATATCTATGCACAGGGGATGTAGCAGAGAGGACATCGCGTTTTGGACTACGTCGGACGGAAGAGGATTTTTTTAATTAAAGATGGAGTCTCTAATGGCTTTTTTTTTTATTTCAAATAAAAATTTTCTCTGTGTTGTGTTTTTTTAACCCTTTATTGGAGATTCTTAGTGGCTGGGTCAAACGTGGCCTGACATTAAGAATCTCGGGCTTAATTCCAGCTTGTATAACAAAGCTGGTATTAACCCCTTTATTACCCAGCGTGCTACCGCCACCAGGGCCGCTGGAAGAGCAGGGTTCAGCGCCAGAGGATGGCGCTTCAATGAACGCGCCAGCTTCTGGGGCGGCTGCAGGCTGCAAATTGCAGCGGGGGTTGCCCAGAAAGCTTGGGCATCCCTGCGCTGCGGATTCCAGCCCCCAGCTGCTTAGCTGTACCTGGCTAGACATAGAAATTGCGCGGAGCCCCACGCATTTTTTTTTAATTATTTCATGAATTTCAGAGTCAGAGTCTCAGAGTCAGAGTCAGAGTCACAATCTGAGAATTTCATGAAATAATTTAAAAAAAATGCGTGGGGCTCCGCGCAATTTCTATGTCTAGCCAGGTACAGCTAAGCAGCTGGGGGCTGGAATCCACAGCGCAGGGATGCCCAAGCTTTCTGGGCACCCCCTGCTGCAAATTGCAGCCCGCAGCCGCCCCAGAAGATGGCGCGTTCATTGAAGCGCCATCCTCTGGCGCTGAACCCCGCTCTTCCAGCGGCACTGGTAGCGATGGCACGCTGGGTAATAAAGAGGTTAGGGCCAGCTTTGTATTATTAGCTGGCCCTAAGCCCGAAATTTATGGCGGTCACGCCAATATTAGACATGACCGCCATGAATTTCTATTAAATTATTTTAAAAAAAACACAACACAAAAAAAATTTTTATTAGAAATAAAAAAAAAGCCATTAGGGACTCCATCTTTAATTAAAAAAATCCTCTTCCGTCCGACGCAGTCCAAAACGCGATGTCCTCTCTGCTACATCCCCTGTGCATAGATATAGATGTCTATGCACAGGGAATGAGCAGACTGAGAACAATCTCAGCTCTGCTACATCATCTCTGTGCACAGACATTCATGTCTGTACACAGGGAATGAGCAGACTGAGAACAATCTCAGCTCTGCTACATCAGGCAGCAGGCAGGCTCTAGGACCCTGGAGCTGGCAGCCAGCACACTGAGCAGACAGGACTCTTATCTGTGCGAGTTTACCAGCGATTACAGTTGCAAAGTAAACGAGTCCAATGCAAATAAATGAGAAAACTAGGATTGCTTCAGGCTGAAGCTTCCGAGACACATCTGCGATTTGTAAATCTCACACTACTCGCTATTACTCGCTTCCCCATTCATTAACATTGGACTCGCTAGACTCGCAACGAGTAGCGAGTCCTGTGCTCGGACTCGCTAGAGTCAAGCGATTCCGAGTAATTTAGGATTCGCCCATCACTAGTAACCGTCCAGGTAGTCACAGCGGGCTGCAATGTCTCTCACAGTCTCTCGTGGTATACCTTCTTTAGTCGATCCCGTGTCCTTCTGTTGATCTCTGTCCTTGCACTACCCCTTACTACCAGGCCCGTTGGGGGTGTTGATGAGTTCCCGACTTCCCAGCTCTTAAGAAGGGGGTCCTCGACATTGGTGGGTGATCCTGGTGTGGCGGTGCTGTTTGGGCAGGGTGTCGGGGCCAGTGGACTGACCTGCGACGGCCGGGATTGGCGGCTCAGGGGCTAGACTCCCTGCACTGTATCCTCAGAGCCGGCTCCCCGTGGTGGACGAGGGTTCCATACGGAGTATGGATGCTCTGGTATGTGGGTTCCCTTTCTCTTTTCCTGGGCTGATTGTTCCTCTCTCAGGCCCCTTCTCTCGGAGTCCCCTTTTCTCACTCAGGGCTCCCTTTCCTTCTGCTCCTAAGGGCAAACTAGAACTCTCCCTCCTCCCCTAACTCTCCCCCCAGAGACTGGACTCCAACCATTTGCCTAGGCTCGAGTGTGGGAGTGCTGTGCTGGGAGCCCCCTACAAACCTTGCATGCCCACTGTGACAGGGATAAACGCACACTCTTTTATGGGTGCAGTACCCCAACTGTGACGCCTGACCAGTGGGGTGCCACAAATCCATGGCAGATTGGCTGACGAACTTGATCTATATCTGTGTAATCCTATAAATTTTTTATCCTGTGTATTAAAATGAACACAAGTATTCAGTTACCATCAACCCAGTCTAAGCGGCAGCTTGAATCAAACAGTATGAGATTTCAACAAATGCAGGTAAGAAGGACGCTGAAGATCTAAGTGGCAGGACTTGAGTTCAGGACTCGATCCGGTGACCATGTGTTGCGTGGTCAGTTTCCTCCTTGCTGAGCCACAGTCTGGTTATTTTCTGTCCAAATGCTGATGGTATTTTACCTTTTGCTTTTATTTTTTTGGTTTATAGTTATTAGATGTTTTCACTTGCTCATTTCCTGTGTCCTATCACAACCCGGGTGCGGCTGTTTATACTTTCCTGGTACTAGCCTTCACTGCTGGTTATATTTCTGTATGGACTCTGCTAAGGAATTCCAGCCTTGCTGCTAGCAATTTTATCCTGCCTGACAAAGACTAGTATTTGCTTTGTGCTTTATTATCTATCTTACCTACATATTACACTTGTTTGCTGTTAGATTTGTAGCTTGTATTTGCTATTTCACCTTTTCCACTTGTGCACGTGTTTTCGTCACTTTGGATCCCTGACTATCTCTGCACGCTTTTCAAATCTTGGTTTATAGTACTTAACAATCTCTCCTCTTGTTCCTCAGGAGGTGAGAAAAACATCTCAATGGCCTTTTAGGCAGACAGGTCCAAGTTCTAGGTTTCTGTATTTTAGCTAGGGATATTCCAGCCTGTGCAGGAGCCATTTTGGGCTGTGCAGCTATGGATTCTAGTCTGTACAGGAACCAGAAAGGTGCAGATGAGGTTGCATTAAGATAGGCTTTAGAAGCCCTTTTATGAGTGTTGGAATATTTATGTAGAAGACCCACTGGACCTATAAGTATAAATATACATATAGGGTGGAAAACTTTATAAATTCAATATTTAGGCATATGGGGAGTTAGGGGGATTGTAGCCACCTTCACAGAATGCAGCATAGGCAATACTGAAGGTGGCACTTTTAGTTTAAAAAGCCCTGGGGGGTGGGGGTGACAGGTTCACTTCAATAATGTTTGCAGTTTATATAATGGAATCTGGTGACAAGTCCACTTCAAAGATAAAAAATAAATGGAAAGCAGACCATTTTGGCTTTAAAGCAGAGAGCTTTATTTTGCTGCACATTATTTTTTCACATACTTTGATTTCCAGTTATCTTGCTCTTGAAATGTGTAATTTAGTAAAGTAGTCTACAGATTAAAACAGTGATCTGATCTTCAGAGTTCTTAATTATAGCCTTTCACTGTTATTTATTTCTACTTAAACAAAGGTAGCATTAGCTTACATTAACCTTGCCCCTTTGTGCTCCGTGATGTGAGTGGATTTCTTTTAAAACGCAGCAAGTAAAGATTTGAAAGCTAAAACAATCATTTAAAAGCATTTCTGAGAAAAATTGAGTTCAAAGAAAATAGCTGTCTTAAAATGCAAATATCTTATGCTAATGAAATGATCAGTCATTACTTTAAGCCTACACTTCACTTGAAGTCTGAAGGGTCATGTATAAAACTATCACAAATAAGTAGTTTTGTTTGACTGTTTCTGTCCTAGTTTTCTTATTTGATGTAATTTTATTCATTTACTTACACATAACAGCTTCATTAGTAACTTGGAACCAGCTCAACTCAACATAATGAATGGAGGAAAGGTCGGGAATGAGTCGGCGCGAAAATAGTCAAGTGCTAAACTTTGCTTTGTCCAACAGTGCCATAGACAGAAATTGGAGCTGAGGTTGAGCATGTCCTCCCCATTAAAGCTAGTGGTGCCCGTTCTCTGGATTGCAGTCTCAGCAAGAAGTACTCTGTGATGCACTGCAGATAGTAGGAGCATGTAAATAATCTGTGCTCCCATCAGAAGCCCCTTGCTACACTCCTGAGTGGAGACGTGGTGGTGCCGTGACAGGAGGCAATGAAGAAAAGAGGACCTCTCCCTGTACAGTGGTTGTATACCCCCATGAAGACATCAATGATGTTAATGTTTGATATGTATCTTTATTGCTAAGGTATTGTATTGCCTTTTTGGTCACATTACTACTGTGGCGCCCCACTGGTTGGGACGCCATATAGGGGAACTGCACCCACAAGAGAGTGTGTAGTATCCCTATGACCAGGGAACTGGGATATCAATAAAGGACCCTCGTCACACGCATCCACACACCTTAGGTCAGGGGACCATAGGGTTTGCCATTGCTAGGAAACCTGTCCCAGTGGGTGGAGCTTAAGTGGGTAGTGGAGAGTGTGACAGTTAGAGAGAGGAGAAGTGGTCTGGAAGGGAACCCTGTGGGAAGCGCAGTGAAGGGCACCTCAGTACAGGTGGCCCGAAGGAAGAAGGGGATCCTAGGGTGTTGAGTTGCACCTGAATCCACCTATGGGGAGCGTTACCAACAAAGCTCCCTCATCATCACCCTGGAGGTCTGCAAGCAGCACCCGTATCATTACCGGACACCGTAGGTGACGTCATGAACTCTTTATTTTATTTTATTTTATTTTTATTTTAACCCCTTTTTCAGCGACTGCCAGGGCCATGGGACCGGGCACAGGCCGCTCATGACATCCGGGCCTGTGAGATTTCAGCCAATCAGCATGCAGCTAGTGGTCACATGGGTTTGTCACGTGGCCGCACTGCCAGCCAATCTGATTGGCTGGCAGTGCGGCCACGTGACAAACCCATGTGACCACTCTGCCACATGCTGATTGGCTGAAATCTCACAGGTCCTTCAGCCCATCTTCTCCCGGTGATCTGAGGTCTTGTGACGTCCGGAGGTCTTCGGTACCGGTCCCGGTACATAAGGTACAGGCCCCACAGAAGGTGAGTATGAATGTTTATTGTTTTTAACCCCTTAGATTAACTTTTAGGGTACTTTTGTAGTGTATCTGTATAGATACACTGCAAAAGTACAGGTTACTATTCGGACTCGCTGGACTCGCAACGAGTACCGAGTCTCGGACCCGGACTCGTTAGAGTCCAGCGATTCCGAGTATTTCAGGATTCGCCCATCCCTAATTGGCACCCATATTTGCGGTGCTGCTCTGTTTTTTCTGCATCTATCTATCTATCTTTCATAGGCGGCCGTCACACACTACGATTTTGTGTGGGAACTCAATAATGATGTCAGTGGTGTGCGCTTGTGGACAACATTGTTAGTGAGGTGTCACATGTATAGATAACGTTCAGGACGCAGCAGCGATGTTACTGCAGGTATCGTTGGCACAACCAGCGACTGATGCTTGTCAATGTTGTGAATAGGAGAAATCGGTCTGGAGATCGATATGGCGGTGTCACACAGAACGATGCAGCAGATTGGATGATCGACATCGTCTGATATCGGGTCCGGTTCTCATATCTGTGATTAACGATCTGACCACTTATCGCTAGTCACATCATGCTGTCACATGCAACGACGTCGGTGCAGTGACTGAAAATCTGCGACGTTTCAACGATATCTTTACAGATATCGTACTGTGTGACGGCCACCATATCTAGATTTCCACCTGCCAATGTATCTATGTATTTAAATTTATAAGAAATTTTGGACATATTTGGTAATAAATAGTATAGATCTATTAGTTGTATACTAAATTGTATAAAATTTATAGAAGAATGTGACAGATAAATCCAGGCTATGATCCACAGAAGCCTCAAAGATAAAAAGGTTAAGTTCGCAATCTCTAGATTGGCCGTGGAATTACATTTCTTTCATTTGCGGAGGGCCAATTATGACTGTAACTGCTTTTAAAAGGTTTGAGTTCATCCGAGGACATCTACCAGACTCTGCACTGTGTGATGTATTGTCAAGGTAAAAGTGTTATGATGGGTCATGTAACGCTGAGCAGCTTACTGAGAAGAAATACAGAGAGAGACAGATATAACAATTTACCCTTGCCATGTAGAGATCACGATTACATTTACCTTAAATTATATGAGAATACAGAATAATTTATCTACTTCATTAAGGGCTCCTTCACATCAGTTTTCATGTATGAGTGTTATATGTCGTTTTCACAAATAGCACTAAAGCCTATGAATGCCTATGGGGCTGTCACATTTCCGCAATTTTTTTGTGGACTGAGTGGTGTATGCAAATTCATGAAGACACTTTCAATATTGATCCAAGTATCGTATCAAGCACAGCAGTGCATGTGTATGAGTTTGTAAATGAATTGGACAGTGCTTGCATGCCATCTGTATGCTGTGCATTTTTCACTGATTAAATGATGAAGAAAGTGGATGTAAGGATTCTGGCTCTTCCAAAATACCTATTGTGTCTCCTCGGCCTTATCCAAAATGTTGTCTGTCCATGTGTTCCTGTTTTCCTGCTTATAAAAGCTTTGGTCCATCTTTTAGGCTTGTCTTGAGTATTTTGCTTCTGCTCTGGCTCCTCTGTGCTTCATCTGAGTTAGTTTAATCTCCAGTTATTCCAGGGCGGTCTGCTTTGTAGTTATCTACTCTGCTGGCTGTCAATCTGTGATTTAGTTTATTTTGTCTATAGTTTGCAAGTGGGATGCTGTGGACTGTTTCTGGATTCTAGTATTAGCTGCACTGCATTGGGACTGTGTTTTGCTCAAAGACTATTACATTACTGGTCTTACGGTGTGGACAAGTACTTACAGACTGTCTTCAATTACTGGCTTATTGTAAAGTGTTTATTTAAACTATTTCCACTGCTGGTCTTGCTGGGTTTCAGAACAATTTCCTGAAAGACTTGATCAGCCCTCGTATTTGCTCTCTAAACTCTGCACCTGAACCAGTTTGTTTCCACGTTTGTTAAATACAGACTTGAACTTAAACCTTGGCTCTGTCTTGCTTTGCCCTAGCGAACAGATTCCTGAAAATATCCACATAGTATCTCCACAGACTGTGAGCCCTCAGGGACAGAGTCCCATGCCCTCCTGTTCCTGTTTCTACGGACTACATAAATATATTGAACTTGTCGTAGTCTACCCTCCTATCATGTAACGCGCTATGGGATCTAAGTACATGGCGCTATATAAATAAATAATAATAATAAGTAGTGTTGTTACAGTGGAGAAACTTTGTTTTCTCATTAGTGAAAGAAACTGATGAAACTCTGATTAATTTCACTGATTAAACCTGATGATGAGGCCTTAATCTCATGATGATTCCCAAGTGTGATGGGCAGCTGTCTTCATTGTCTTCATTTATCATTAAAATTCTATATGGGCAAGAAGGGATACATTAGATTTGGTATACATGGGGAAGTGCTGCTTCTGGACACCCTGATTGTTGTGTCTAACTGACAATCCTCCAAAACAGGCTATCTGAAGATAAGTTTGTGGCTTGATAATTATCCTTGGTCATCTTGCAAGGCTTTTTAAAGGTTTTCACATTTACTTACAGGACCATATCTATCTCTAGATGGTACTTGCAAGACAGTTAGTTTTGTTCTGCAAGAAAGCTAATTTGGACACTTTTCTCCCTGGATCATTGGATATAAAATACCATACTCAACTTGTTCCTTTAATGGTTGCTCACACTGATGTATATTCTCTAATGCAGGAAGAATTAGGCCGATTATGGTAATGACACTTGGATCAAACATTGATCAGAGTTTGAGCCGAGTGTCAGCTTAGGGTGGCTTCACACTGCGTTCAGGATTTTGGCCTCATAGTATCCAATGGGGCCGGATGGAGCCGGATAGCTGTCTACCATCCGGTTGCCATCTCGCCCGATGAATCCGGGAGAAAAATCCCACTTCTCCCGGATTCTTCTGGCGAGATGGCAGCCGGATGGCAGATAACTGCCATCTGGCTCCATCCGGCCCCATAGGATACTATGGGGCCAAAATCAGGTCCGGGGCTGTCACCCCTGACAGCCCCGGACTGGACCTGACCGCAGTGTGAAGCCACCTTTAGTTTGATCCAGTTCCAGAATTGGAGCACAGGTGAGGAGAAGACAGAGAACTTAATTTCTCCATTTTCTCCATTGACTATTTTGGAATATATTGAATTGTACTTGGATGACATCTGAGTGCAGTCCAATGTTTTTCATGCACCTATAGACCAGCCACTCACATTGTGTGTCCATTTTTTCTCATGTCAAATGGGCATAATAAAATGCTCTCTGGCACTGCTCCATTGTTTAAAATTCGAGTGAGTGCTATCCACTAAAACTTTGGATAGCTGTCATGCTGGAATGTGCGGCACAACACAGGGGAGATGATTGGGATGGCATAGAATGAAGGCCCTGGTGATAGGTAAAGGGTTCACCTTCTGACAGCCACCCTAGGTTGAATCTTACGCTCCCTAACATCCTTAAAATGATCCTTTCCCCCATCTCCGTAACATGCTTAGGCCCTCACTTGCCTTGGACTCACCCTGGTTAGTGTGCAGGCCAGCAAGAATACCAGACTCATCTGCACATTAATGCCACACAAGGTAAGGGACATTGACAGAGGAAAAATAGACATAAAAAATACAACACCAAACTTCTCAATTCCACCATAGCCCCACAGCTGCCATTGTCATGACACACACTGCTTTTTCCAGAGACAGGCTCCTTCAAAATGGTCAGCATATAGAAGGGGATTCAGCTGATAAAGCATATGACTCTTTATAGTGGAGGGGAGTGACCACCAAATCTACACCTGAGATTAAAGCTACAAAGAACAATCAGAAAGGAAAGAGTCTTTAAACTCTGCAGCATCAAACAAAAGTATATATATAAAACAAGTCATAGACTAGAGATCCATATGGCGTAAACCTCAGGCATCAAACACATAAACAATGTCTCTAAAGTGGGATACACTTGAAACAATAGTACTCGGCTGTTTTATACATTAGTGAGAGTGAGCCCTTAAAGTGTAACCGCCGTTTAAATTTTTATGTAATAATAATGTGGAGCAAGTAATTATAATAAACTTTCAAATATAC
>JARQOC010000005.1:518990541-519005397 GCA_033576535.1 Allobates femoralis
TAGCTGCAGCGTATTGATGTGGATTATTCTCCTTTACATATTGTGTGATTCGCTCGCAGTATACGGCACAGGAACATGAATTCATTTGCGTTGCAGCCTTGTCTGATCAGCACACAACCGCATCATAACAATCCGACTCATTAGCATTTTGATTGAACAATACTATGTTATCCAGCCTGAAATATGCATGTGAATAATTTACACTAAATGGAAATATGAAAAGGTTAAATTATCAGTATCATTACTAAGAAGTCAGAACAATCTTCTGACAAATGTTATAAGCTGTGTAATCTACTCAAATAGCAAAATGGAATACATAAGCAATTCTGATGAAACCGTCCTATTTTTATCTAATTTATGGAACAGATTCTGCATGTATATGTATTTCAGAACTGCAGATTGCTGTAAACATAAAATATGGAAGTCATTTTTTATTTTTCCTCAACAACTTTGCTTATCCAGATGTTTTATACATTTGTGAAATGCGACTTTTGCTAATGGGCAATTTTTTTGGGTGCAGTTTGTCCCAGAGGTTTCAGCAAGTTGTCAATTTTTCAGATTTTTGCGACTTTTTAACCCCTTCATGCATATGAGGGTAACTGTATGTCTGCGCTGGGGGTGACCACATGGGGAAGGGGCACAATACCTGCGCTCACTCCACATGCTGCAGATATTGGTTATGTTAAATAGCTGAGCCCCGGTCACAGCTATGAACCATGTAAATGCTACTGTCTGTCTCTGACAGGATCATTTAAATGATGGCACAGATGATGCAACTGCACACTGGCTCCCCGTGTGATATCACTTTGCATTTGTAAAGGACAGTAGTCATGGGCAAGGGGCTCCCTCCTGGTGTCAATTCCTCTGCTATCCCCACAGATAAGGGGGATTTTGGTTGCTGTGATCCTTGCTGGTTGTGTTGTGCTTCTAGGTTCAAGTCAAACCTTAATTTAGGCCATCAAACAGGCCACGATCCGTCTGCAGGGAAATCACAGACCCAGACTCATCGTTCTTCAGACTTTTTAAACAGTCTTTTACTGATCATTACACACAGTACCTTGACCACATCAATAATGTTGGCACAACATAAGTTCTTAGCAGCATACTTGACTATGGAGCACACTTTTTCTTTAGACTGCTCCATAGCTTCTGCTCCCACTGCTGTTGACAGTCCCTCCTCATCCTCTCTGCTTAGCACCAGTCCATTATCAACTCAAGGTCAGCGGATACGCTCACTAACAATACGACTGTCGACTGGACTAGTCTCGTCTAACGATCTTTACCGTAGCGACATTATGACATTATATACATGCATGACACAGTTGACACTAATACAATAAAACATGGTTGGTGTCTTCAGGGGCAGGAACATGTGGGCATAGGCCACCCACTTACACGCCGATAGGTTAATATACCAGCCAAGAACTTGCTGAAGATCCCCATCACTGCCATTTTGGTTTTCCTCTGAAGTTCAAAGGAGACTGAAAGTTACATTACATAAAGCAATATCATGGAAGTTACCACTGTCAAATAGTCTGTTGTCCTTATAAAGATGGATCTGTGTCCTCTTACAGGATCAGGTAGTTCCAGTATGTGTTTAGTTAGTTCTCTATTGTGGTCACAAGCCCCAGTTTTTATTCCTTATGTAGGTGCTGCTAGCCTTCTTGTCTAAAGGCCAGTAGTGTTATGTCCCTGCTATGAAGAGTCTTCTACATTAGGGAACCAGCTTCACATGCAGCCTATGGTGCGGTCAGCCTCCTCACCTCCAGTGACCCAAAAACACAATAAAAATATTGAAAAAGAGAAAATCTTGTAGCTTATTGATAGAACAGATTTGAATAACTCTGGTACCCCCTAAATCGGTGAAACAGATCAGAATTCCCACACACTGCACTGATGAGGGGCAGTCACCCCAAAACGCAGCGTCTGCAGTTTGGGGTTCTGACCTGGCACAAATCCTAAGTCATACTAAAAGGCTTGTTAAAGAGTCGATTATAACTTTAAGGATCGCTACCCTTAATGGGTGGCATTAGAGTCTTTCACTTCCTCACTGAAGTGACAATTTGCATAAAATCAGAATAAACTTTTCCTATTTTATGTCAATTAGGATTACCACAATTATTTATATTTGCCAAATGCCAGAATAATAAGAGGGAGAATGTTTTAAGGCTTTTTTATTACATTCTGTAAAGTCACAAATTTACATACATTTCATTAGTATTTGGTACCATTGTCCTTAAACTGTATGACTTGGGTGATACAATTTGGATATTCTTTTACAATGGTTGGGTAGGGGCTTGGACACCCCTGGTCAAACTTCCTGTTATTGTGAACAGTTAAGCAAATTGAAGATGGAATGATCTCGAAAATAAATAAAGTTAAAGGCAACATATTTCCTTTATATTTTAGGCAAACAAAATTATGAATATATATATTTTCATCTTTTACATTTTAAAATTAACAAAAATGATATGAATAAAAACAAGAAAACCTCTGCAAATTTGGTGTCTGTGTAGTCATACTGACCTGGAGAATCATATTGTAAGGTAACTTTTTACCATAAAATAAACTATTTAAAGGGAACCTGTCACCTAATTTTAAGCCCCTACACTATCTCTAGCTGTCCCTACACCTTCCTAGCAGCTCCCTATCTCTCCCTTTCTTATCTAAAGTCTCCCTATGAAAGAAGTGTAAAATAAGATAAAACTTACTGCAGTCCCCGTAGTTAGGGGACTGGGTAGGCGTGGCCACGCTTCCACAGCACTCCTCCATGCTGTAATGCACGCCCCGCTGGGCGGCATTATTCAGGGCCCTCTCTGCCCCCATGTCTTTGTAATCTGCCGCCATGTTTGTAGTTCTAAGCACCGGCTGGACGTCACTTCCGGCGCGGTGCATTATGGGGCCGGTCACGTGATCGGCCCTAGTGCATTATGGGGCCGATCACGTGACCGGCCCGGCTTCAGTAAGCGCATTGCGCATGCGCGGAGCCCATAATGCACTAGGGCCGATCACGTGACCGGCCCCATAATGCACCGCGCCGGAAGTGACGTCCGGCCGGTGCTTAGAACTACAAACATGGCGGCAGATTACAAAGACATGGGGGCAGAGAGGGCCCTGAATAATGCCGCCCAGCGGGGCGTGCATTACAGCATGGAGGAGTGCTGTGGAAGCGTGGCCACGCCTACCCAGTCCCCTAACTACGGGGACTGCAGTAAGTTTTATCTTATTTTACACTTCTTTCATAGGGAGACTTTAGATAAGAAAGGGAGAGATAGGGAGCTGCTAGGAAGGTGTAGGGACAGCTAGAGATAGTTTAGGAGCTTAAAATCGGGTGACAGGTTCCCTTTAAATAACAAAAAACAAAAACATTGTGGAATTGCTTTTTTTTTTGCTATTATGCCACACTTTTTTTTTCAGCTTTCCAGTACATCACATAATAAAATGGATGGAGTCATTCAAAAGTATAAGGTTACGCTCACATCTGTAGAAATGGTCTGCATGTGCAATGTGATAAAACATTGGATTGCACTTGTGGTGCCCATGCGGTATGGTCGCCACAGTGGTAGCTAACGCCATCAGCACTAATATCGTGTCTGAGGAGAATTCAGGTATTCTATGATGGACTTCACACACACTTCCCAATCCCTTGTCAGTGGGCTGGTAGATACTGACTGGGGGTAGAGGTTAGCTGTAGTGAGATGTAGGAGAGAGTGGTGGCACTAGGAGTTATAACTCAGAAGCTAGTGACAGAGAATCAAGCAGTGAATGAGATTGCGGACCTACTGACAGCTTTTGGGCTGTGCAGGATACAAGCTGTGGATGAGAGCCAGAATCTCAGGCTGTCAGGACTTCATGCCTGACAGCAATCTGGAGACTGCTGGGTTGCAAGCTTAGAAGTCACACTATGAGACTATCAGAGGCACAGTGACCATCATAGGGCTAGAAGAACCGGAGTGGGTCTGGACTCTCAAGAGTCCGTAGTCGTCTTTTCCCTGCTAGTAGCCACGAGGAATTAAGAGGCACATAGCAAAGCGGATTACCTAGAGCCTCAACTGAAAGAGCAAGACAGCTGGAAAGGCCATATACCCATCCATCATAGCAGTGCTTAGTTCTTCCAAGACTGGCCAGATCGCATGGTCTGGTGAACAGTATCCTTGATCTGCAGATTATTGCAGTACCAAGTTAAAGCTAAACAACAGAGACTGTTTACTTGATTCCTTTCTGCAACTACCCTGCACCTCCCCACTGCTGCACCACCCTCACCATTTCCTCTACTCAACACCAACCACTACTCCCAAGGGCCCGCTTCTGCTGAGGGGAGTGATCCATCTAGCTGCTGTACCATCTATCCCTTGAGGACCCCATTAGCAGCGCTAGTCAACTCTGACCAGATACCTCAGATGGCGTCACGATGACAAACTCTCTTTTATTCCCTGTAAATAACCCCTTTCACATATACGGTTAGGGCCACGACTTCTGTGGACTGATTTATAGACTGTTGCCTCAGATTGCCCAAGTTCCCCAGCCTTTAGCGACCGACATACACTCGCAACCATGTTAAACTATTGTGTCAGGCATATCTGCAAATTTTTTTTGCCTGCCAAGGTAAAATTAGGCAGCTGAGGCTGGCAACTCGCAGCTGTCTGCTTTATCTGAAAAATACATTGGAGCCCTATGTATTATTTTCACATTATTTATTTATTTTACATAGTATGATGGCAGGTTGTTAGCCATATACTAATGTGTATGGCAACCAAGCAAAATCACCATCAAGATTTTGGAAATACAGTCTGACTGCAACAGAGTGTGAGTGGCATTGTCCACACACCTGCACTTCAGTATTTAGCGCTTCTTGCGCTAAATACTTAGATTCTGGCAGAGAAGCGCAGGTGCGTGGATGCGGCCGCTTCTAGCAGACGCTGTCCCTGGTTACCCGATCTGTATCGTGGTAACCAGTTCAGACAGCAGCCTGCATAGTCACCGCTTATCCCGGGCGCCCAGGATATCTATCTATTTAATTATCTGATTTTTTATTTATCTATTCTATCTTTTAACAGCATGGGAAAGACCATGTTAAAATTGCATGCCATATGCATGTCGTATTTATGACATGTGCATGACATACGGATGCTGGGTGTGAGGAAACTGCACACTGGCATGTCATGCGGGTGTCAAAATGCATGACACCCGCATGACAACCACATGGCACACTGATACCGTACTTTTCTCACTGATATCCACAGTGAGAAAAAAAAGCAGATATGAGCGCCCCCTAACTCTTTTCTCTTTCCATAAAAAAAAAATCCCTCACATGGTTACATCAAGGGAAAAATGAAAAAGTTATGGCTCCCGGAATAAGTGGATGAAAAGATGAAAGCGTAAAAATGGAAATTCACCCAGAAGAGGTCTCCCTCACACCATACCCTAAATACAACAATGCATATTGGAGTCATGCACAGTAACCTGCTGTGATATATACAGGATAAGTGCAAATATACAGGGAAATAATAAAAAATGGGATCTTAGAATTTGAAAGTTACCCACCTGACATATTACGTTATATAATAATAATAATCCTACTATATAATCGTGTTATCGTGTCTGTCTGTCTCTCTGTAACTGAAATTCCATGTCACTGATTGGTCGCGCCCAGCTGGCCGCGACCAATCAGCGACTGGCACAGTCCGGCCGCAATTCGCATGGGATTTGAAGCACGCACGGCACTGCTACCGTCGGGAGATCAGCGGAGCTAGCTGCTGATCTCCCGACGGTAGCCGCGTATCATCTCCTGCCGCACGGATGTCAACGGCGATGCAGCCGGTAGATGACTGGCGCTAGCCGGTGGTTTTCCGGCTGCTCGCAGTGGAAGTACCCCAACTGGCGCTAGTGATCTTGGTCACTGTAACACGCAGAAGCGACCAGGCTCCAGCTGTGAGTTCGCTGATAGTGTCAGAATGGGGTACCGTCACACTTGGCGACGTTCCAGCGATCACTACAACAATACAACCTGGCAGAGACTTCTGACGGTAGCCGTGGGTCTTCTCTTTGCCGGGTCAGCGGCGACGCAGCGGAAGTACCCCGATCGCCATATTGGAAACACCCAAGTTATGGGTAGGTATTCCGATATGGCAGCTGGGATTCAAATCCCCTGCCAAGCCGTACAGGACAGCAACCAATGACCTCAATACTACGCCCTAGAGTGACAAGGTCCCAAGGACCGCCATATCATTGCTGCATCGCTGGTGAGATCTGACTGACCACGTAGTGACGCTCCAGTGATCCCTACCAGGTTGTATCGTTGTCGGGATTGCTGGAGCGTCGCCAAGTGTGATGGTACCTTACTGATCGTTTATTGAGTTATTCTTAAATCTTCATAAATAAACTACATATATTCTAGAATACCAGATGAGTTAGAATCGGGCCACCATCTAGTAATAATAATAATCATCATCATTTACAAATAACATTTTGCCCTGAAATAACTGAAATAATCATAAATTCACTGTGTTGTGTTTAGACTTCATGTCTGACTCAATCATTTACCAGAAAACCTACAGCAATTATGGGTGATCTGGGAAAGCAGAGTTAAGAGGTCATATAACATTTCCCAAAGATTTCTTGAGATTAAAGGCACCTTTCAGTAAAAGACATCGGGAGCATGTCGTGCTAGGCACATGTACTGTAATTGTCTTGTAAATGAATTACCTAGGACTCTGAATGTAAGATTCTTAGGTAATACAGTGAAATAAGCTGTCATCAGCATGATATAGTGCTAAATTAGGAACTAAAAAGGCCATTATAATGCAAGACAGGGCTTTGCTATAAGTCACTTTCAGGCCCTGGTGCTTAGGGTGCCCTAAAGACCAGTCTGCGACATTGAAGACACTAGTTTTAGTGCATGGAAATAGATTTTGATTAGGGGCTCAGGGGGGTTAAATTACACCTCAAAAAAGCACTCCATTTCAGATTTGTCCGAGTATAATTGAAATAAGAAATTTCAAAGTATAGTACTATATATTATTACTCATCTCTACTGTATTCCATGCTAGATTGAGTCCCCCTTCCTCTCTCTGTTTCTTTTGCATATTGGGGGATGCCATGAGAACCGATGTGCATCTTTGACATCTTGTCTCCTGAAGGGGTACTTTGGGGAGATAAAATAATCCTTCTACTGACCCTGCCCTCATCTAATATATAAAGCTGAATGTGTGTATGTATGTGTGTGTGTGTATGTATGTATATCCGGGATTGGCATCTACACCATCGCAACTACAGCCACAAAATTTTGCACAGTCACATATCTGGACCCCGGGAGCGTCATAGGCTATGTCGTGAGGTGAAATTTTAGCCCTGCGCATTCCAGTTCACCAAACAATTTTGCCCCTATCTACATAATGGGGAAAAAGTGAATGGAAAAGTGTTGGAGGAAAATCGACAGCTGTCAGCTATAGCCACAAAATTTTGCACAGTCACACGTCTGGACCCCGACAGCATCATAGGCTATGTTGTTAGGTGAAATTTTAACCCCGCGCATTCCAATTCACCAAACAATTTTGCCCATATCTACATAATGGGGAAAAAGTGACAGTTACCAGTTGACAGTTGTGAATGAGAGGGGTTAATGATAGCGCCAAAGACTAAGGGCCCTTTCACATCAGCGTTTTTTTAAATTTGCGGCAGATGCGGTGAAAAAACCGCATCTGCCGCAACTGCCGCATAACGGTTCCACTTGCGGCACGGTTGCGGTTTTTTCCATAGGAAGTATAGGGGGACTTGCGGCAGATGCGGCAAGTGCGGTATTGCACTTGCGGCAGGTGCGGCAGAGAAAAAAACCGCAGTAAGCCGCGGTTTTTTTCTCTGCCGCACCTGCCGCAAGTGCAATACCGCACTTGCCGCATCTGCCGCAAGTCCCCCTATACTTCCTATGGAAAAAACCGCAACCGTGCCGCAAGTGGAACCGTTATGCGGCAGTTGCGGCAGATGCGGTTTTTTCACCGCATCTGCCGCAAATTTAAAAAAACGCTGATGTGAAAGGGCCCTTACAGCACATACCAGCATATAGTCACTAAGGTTGGGCCCCAACATAAGATATTCACCACGCACGGGGACATGTACACACACCACACGCACACAAAGAGTAACAGCAAGTGTATAGTCGCTAAGGTGCAGCCCCAACATTGGATACTCACCACGTATCCGAACCAACACACACCACAAAGAGACACACACAACACAGAGACACACAGACACCACCAAGGGGACACACACACACACACCCTATAGTGATACATCCACTCACCCCACAGGGACACACACACACCACAAAGAGACACACACAACACACACACACACAGCACACAGACCCCCCCACAGGGACACACGCACATAGCCACCTTATAGGGACACATGCACTCACCCCACAGGGACACACACCACAAAGAGACACACACACACCACACAGACCCCCCCACAGGGACACACACACATACACACCCTATAGGGACACATGCACTCACCCCACAGGGACACACACACACCACAAAGAGACACACACAACACAGAGACACACCCCACACAGTTCCCCCCCCCACAGGGACACACACACATACACACCCTATAGGGATACATGCACTCACCCCACAGGTACACACACATACCACAAAGAGACACACACAACACAGATACACACACCACACATTCCACCCCCACACAGGGACACACACACATACACCCCCTATAGGGACACATGCACTCACCCCACAAGGACACACACACACCACAAAGAGACACACACAACAGAGACACACACCACACAGAACCCCCCCACAGGGACACACACACACATACACACCCTATAGGGACACATGCACTCACCCCACAGGGACACACACACACCACAAAGAGACACACACAACAGAGACACACACCACACAGAACCCCCCCCCCACGGGGACACACACACATACACACCCTATAAGGAAACATGCACTCACCCCACGGGGACATACACATACACACACCCCAGGGACACACACACCACACAGACAGACACAGATGTGCACAAATCACCTCACACAACTCGCCTCATACGTCTGGTATCTTTAATTTCCAAATATAAACTTCTGATTAAAAACAGCCAATGTGTAACACATGTGCCATATAGGGAATTAAGGCAGATGTCAGCCACATGAGCTGTCTATTATGTGTATGTGTGAGGTAACATATACTGCCCGGCCGGGGGGAGGGTTTACTGTTTGCTGGAGATTTATTAGGCTGCCTATAGCAATCTGCACAGCTCAGCTACTATTTTCCTACAGGTCATTAATATGACATATTCAATTTCTATTTTGTTATAGCTAACATCAGTTATTTATTAACCCGAGCATAGCCGGGTACTACAGCTAGTAAACTATAAAGATGAGATGTACAGTGCTTCTCCTCACCCTCACATGACTTATAATTCAGTGTGACGCTGGAGCTCTTCTTTGCTGTTCCTGCTCCCCTCTGGGATGTTACATTATGCATCAGGGTGTGTGACCTGCTTCATGCTGTTGCTACCAGACAGCACCTTGATAAGAGATCCAAGAACTGGGAATGTGGCAACAACCCCTTCCAAACCCCTTGCTCTTGGACAGAACAGAAGCAGATAACAGTGAGATGGCTTTTACAAACAGCATGAAGCAGGAAAATCCCCCCTGATGTATGATATATGTGGCGCCCCGCCAAGCAGGCATCACAGAGGGGTACTGCACCCGTAAAAGAGGTGCTGATACTCCAGCTGCAGGTGGACCCAGGGATGGTGGGTGGAAATAATAACCAGCACTCCCACACTAGTTTACACGATGGGAGGTTACCCGGGAGGGAATAAGAACGAGCTCTAAGGGGGAACAAAAGGTGGTTGTGGCAAGAGATGGAAGAGGAGGAAAGAGTCGAGGAGTAGAAGAAGGAAGTTAAGCTTGAGGTCTCTCGGCTGAGGGTCAAGAAAGAAAGTTTTCCAGGAGAAGAGCAGCCGATCTGAGTAGAGGGCCATCAGCAGGGTCTCCCAGACAGCTTACCGGGCACCGGAGCCCACACCTGTGGGATACTTTAGGACCACAGAGAATCCGGAGTCCCGTGGAGTCTACAAATCTCCCAGGCACCAGAACAGACCACAAGAGGGTACCAGGCACAGCCAAAGGAACGAGCGGTCAGCCAGTAGAGGGTCACCCGGCGGCGGTGAAGGTGAGAGGAAGAGCGGAGGTCAGGCTGATTTCAAGTCACCGGGCTTCATACCACCCTGGAAAGTAGGAAGGAACAGACGGGGTTAGAGCACGAGGGCACACACCAAGGGTTCCACCATCTGGGATCCACTTGCAGCCACCCGTCAGATACCTGTTCTTGTAACATCTGAATGCTGAACTGTAAACTGTAACTGATGCTGCTACAAGTTTCCAGTAAATTACCCGGGGAAAAGTAATTTTGACTCTACCTGAGTTCCTTCTGCATTAACTTTTTCTATTCACAAGAACGCTGCCCCCGGAGGTCCAGCCCTACCTGTAGGGGACTTTGCCAACTAGCCGCGATACCATCTACCTCCGGCGGACTGTGGCGGCGCTGGTGACACCTCACCAAAAACTACAGGTGGCGTCACGACAAACTGTATATAAATCCCCTGTAAATAATTCCCCTTTTTCGAAGATATGCCAGGACACGGGATCAGGTGCGGCCACCACTCCGTGTGACAACAGGAGCGTTAACCCCTTGCAGCCTGATACCCGAGTACCCCAAAGCCTGGGCTCAACATATACAATCCCAGGGGTGAGGGGGAGCTGCAGAGAACAACTCCAGCCTCAAACTCAATTATAGGTATCGTGAGGATATGGAATATCACTGTGCATCTAATCTTTATAGTTTATGAACACACGGCCATAAGAATATTTTTTTTTTTTATCTCCCTGGAGTACTTATTCGAAGGTCTGCTCAGGTGGCTGGACATTGCCAGAGTATCCAGGTAGCTCAGATTCTTGCTCCTGCAGTGCATTTTCTTCCTTTGATAGTGTTGCAATCCCACTTGTGTTACACTGCTGGGAAAAACTCAGAATCAACTGTTGCATCATTTTCAGCTTTGGATTGGACTATGATATATTTTTTCTACAACTCAGTTCTGCTTCATCTAAGCTCATTGCTGAATCTTTTCTGCTTCTGGATAAGAACTTTGCTACATGTGTTTTGTTATCCCAGCTCTGGTTAAACTCTATAGAAAAGAACATGTAAGTGCTGTGGTCCTTGCCTAGAAAACCAGTCATTGCTTATAAACTGCATAGGAAGACAGTAATTAGGCAAAGAGCAGTAGACGAAAAGAAAATTAAATTCTCTCCATTCTTGAGAACTAAGAGCATTTTTAATTCAAAGTTTTCACAATCACTTTGTAATTTTACCAGTGAACCACTTCAATACGTCGTGTCCCGTCCTATGATGAGAGCTTGCGCTGTGAGCTCGCATCCTCCAACACACATATCAGCTGATCTCATTAGGTAAGATGTATAGCTAATGCCACCAATCAGATCAGCAATCTGGTCTTTGGTCTTAACCCTTTGGATCGCGCTGTCAGTGGCTAACAGTGTGATCCATAGCTCTGCAGCAGGGATCCCACTGATCTTTTTGTGATCGGAAGTCCCATGAAGTGATCGCAGGACCTCCGCTGTTACCTGCTCAGCAAACTGTCCTGAATCCTTTCCTGCCAGTGATGACCCAGTGACATCACCAGCAGGAAGTGATCATTTCCCCTGTGTTCAGCTGTGCTGTAGCCCATCCGCAAAATAAGAGAAGTGATCAGACTGTGGAGCATTGAGGCCCTCTGGACAAAATAAAGTAATGAAAAAAATAGTTTGTACAAACATGAAAAAAAAAAACCTAAAATTTCAAATCACACCCTTTTGTCCAACTGAAAATAAAACTATTAAAAAAATAAAAAATATACATAAATTTGGTATTGCTGCATTCAGAAATACCTGATCTATTAAAATATAAAATCAATTATTCAGATCTGTAAACTGCGAAATGGAAAAAAAAAATCTAAATGCCAAAATTAAGTTTTTTGGTCACCGCAACATTGCAATAACATGCAATAACGGGTGATCACAACATCATATCTTCCCAAACATGGTATCATTAGAAACGTCAGCTCAAGACACAAAAAATAAGCCATCACACAGCCCCAGATCCCAAAAGGTGAGGACGCTACAGGTCACGGAATATGGTGCCAAAAGTGTAATTCATTTTCTTTAAAAATGTCAGAATTTTTTTTCACCACTTAGAGAACAGTAAAAGTATACATGTTTGGTATCTACGAACGCGTACTGACCCGATGCATCATATCCACTTGTCAGTTTTACCATATAGTGAACATGGTGAATAAAAAACCCAAAAAAACTAACTTATAATTGCACTTTTTTTTTGCACTTGGAATTTTCTTCCCATTTTCCTGTACATTATATGGTAAAATTAATGATTTAATTCAAAAGTACAACTCGTCCCACAGAAAACAAGTCCTTATATGTCTATATTGATGGAAAAATAAAACAGTTATGGATCTTGGAAGAAGAGAAGGAAAAAACTAAAAACGGAAAATGAAAAATTGCCCGGGGTTGAACTGGTTAAAGAACTTAAGAAAAATCATGGAAGAGCAATTTATAAAGAAATAGCAGTCACACCCACACCAATGTAAATGTGATTGTTTTGTATATTGGGTCATTCAACTTTATTTAGAAAAAAAAAACATTCTATATGGGTCTAATGTTTGTCACAAAGTAACACTAGAGGCAAGTGCTCTTTTTATATCTCATAATCAATGTAATATCATTGGATATTGTCGGCTGCTACTATTGCAGAATTTATTTTTTTCAAGTACAATGCTTTGATTAGTGACTTTCCTTAACAGTTTTGATAAACGACTTATATATCTATATATATATTTTTTTTCTTTTTTTTTCTTGTTTTTTTTCTTGGTTTTTTTTTTTTTCTTGTTTTTTTCTTGTTATATATATACATATATATATATATATATAATCAAAACTTGGTGTTTTTCCTTAGCATGGCCAATAGATGTCACTGTTGTCATTCCTTCCAGTGAACAATTTATGCCTGCTGGCAAGTAGGACCAATGGCTATTTCTATCTATCTATCTATCTATCTATCTATCTATCTATCTATCTATCTATCTATCTATCTATCTATCTAAACAGAAAAAAAAACTGCATAGCACTCACAGACTAATGTGAACCGTGTGTTTTTTCTAGTTATCTATCTATCTATCTATCTATCTATCTATCTATCTATCTATCTATCTATCTATCTATCCATCTATCTCTATCTATTCTTTTTCCCAGATGATATTGATTTCTATTACTTTTTATAACCGTTGCCTGAAATTAGCAGTACTGTAAATGAGATTTTAAGACATTTGATCCAGATGCTGTGAAAAAAAATCATGGTGTAAAATTGAACATTGCCATTGATGTAAAGAGGTGGTCTGAAGGCTGAAGAAATTTCTCTCTTAATCCACGTCTATTTCTTGCCCCAATCTAAACTAAATTCTAATAAGGCTGTATTAAATATTCCCTAACCTTACCTGACTACACTCTCTAACTATTGATTTTTCTCCCCTACTTACTATCTGATCACACTTTATTTGAGAATTCCAGTGCATGCTGGGATACCTAAACGAAGTGTCATCAGGGGCAGAGAATGCGATCACTGTCACAGCCCCTGCCGTCTGTCTGAAGCGAAGCGCCATCAGCATCATCCTACACTCAGATAAGGAAGAGAGTTCCGCTCAAAATATGAATATTCCAGGACAATCCAAAGCAGGATCCAGGCCTTAAAGAGGACCTGTCACCAAACCAGGCATGGTGAGCTAATTACAGCACTGAATGCAGCATGTCTGCAGCATCCAGGCAAGGGGTCCCCCAGCACTTGAGCCCACCTGTACCCCGAGATAATACACTTAGAAAACTTACATAGTGGAGCCAAATAGGAGGTGGCTTGTGGCTGGAGCCAAAGGGCAGATTCACACCCCCTGCATGTTTAATCTGCCCACCGCTGCCTCCCTGATGCCAATCATTGTCTCCCTCGTCTGCAGTGCAGCATAAAACAGAGCTTATTTTAAAAATGGACGCTTAGCCCCGCCCCCTGCGGTGATGTCACTGCAGGAGGCGGGGCAGCCGACCTCCTGCTCTGACATCACCACCTTTCCCCGCCCTGCTCTATGTTAACTGCAGTGTGAAGCCAGCCTTAATCTTTTTCCTTTTTTCAGATAGATAGATAGATGCATGGACAGACAGATAAATAATAGGATAGATAAATCATTCTTATCAGTCTCCCGCTGCTTGCTTCCAGGGCCGATCATTAAGTTCTTGCATTTTCACTGCATGAATTGCAACACCCAATCACAAATTTAATCATCTGTGACAGACTGCTGCATCGACTCCCCCCCATGATCTATCCGGTTCTGTGCTTGGTTGTCTTATTCATTAGTGTAAGGGACCCAAATGCCACCATAGTGTTAAAAAAAAAAACAAATGGGGAAGTAAAAGTTAGGCGTCCCCCATATATTTAAATTTTCGCACAGATAAAATGGACTGCGTGGGCTTTCAGCCCCCAGCTATATGCCCCCATAATGGCTATAAAAATGGGGGCCCACCAAATTTTTTTAATAAAAAAAATAAATTATAAAAAACGCTGCATGGGGGCCCCTCAATTTGTACTCAGGGAAGATAAAGTGACAGTGGGGTTTTGTTTCACCCCAGGGAGGGAATAGGGAAAAACCCTTTTTCCCCCAGGGTAAGATAGAAGCCCGCAGCTACCCCAGAATTTGGT
>JARQOC010000005.1:519005497-519228894 GCA_033576535.1 Allobates femoralis
TATGGGAACACAGTAAGGAATAAATTAGTACATACCTTATATCAATTTTATACAAAATTTACAATTTCACGTTGATTCAATAGAAAGTGATTGCACGTGGTGATCGTGGTTTTAATTCTTCATTCACGTCCATTATAATTCGCTCTTGACATGGCTGAAGATATCAATTATTGTTGCTATTTGTGCCTATAAATGTCGTGTAGAAAGCTGTTATATATCAAGAACAATGATATGACTATAACATGGCCTTATGAAAATATATACAGACGGATAATCACTTCAAGTCATTGCACAAAATCAACTTTAATATCACTAACGTAACGAAGCGTCAATCGATAGCACAGCAGCTGAAGAGGCGATGGATGTACTGCGTTGCCTGGCAACAGGGTGACAATTGAGTCAGGCCTTAGAATGAGATAAAGAGGACGCATTGGATATAGGTTAACTTGCACTGAATGGTGGTTCCCATGGAAACGACTGAAAATAACGATGGGAGTCTATAATGTATCAATGGCACACACTTGTCTTACATGTACGAGTATAGACAAAAATATAAACTCCTCCATAATAACCATAAATCAGATCCTATACACAAAGCATTTTTTTTCAATAGCATGGGAACAAAAACACTTGAAGGATGTTTAGAAATTCTTTTATGCCATTTTAACGATGCATTGTTACAAGACAGATTGGAAGTTGTGAAAAAAAAAATTATCACGTTTTAATATGGCTAAAAATAAAAAGCAGCTGGATACCTAAAGTGAACTGTGCTAATATCCAGCAAGGTAAAGGGAAATCTTATTACAGAGAAATATCATCAATATACTGGAGGAAAGGAAACAGATGCACGCTGATAAAATGAACACATGGGAAAGAGCTGGAGTACAAGGGAGGAATATCATCCAGCTGCTTCCCCGGTATACTCACCAGTCACAAACACAAACCATGAGTGACATAAATATATACGCTCCGTCGTCACCATACTTAGCACTCATGAATCAGGGGGAGAAGAGAATTGTACAAAGAGTCACTAAACCTCCCTACCATGGAACAGTGTGCTGCCACATAGTGCCCTATCACAAACATTTTCTCCATTATCCCTACAAGCAACAGATAGCAAAATATGGCATTAGAGATGATCGAAAAGATTTGTAGGACCATCTGACTGAAGCCATGTGAACTACCTCCTACCTGCCGGCATCCCTGATGCCTCTTCTGTTTTGTATAACCAAATCAACATTACTGTTGTGGTGGAATGTTTGCATGATGTCGGGCCACGACTACTAATCAGAAGAGGTGCCAAGGATGCTCACAGGTAGCAGTAGGTTTGAAGGACTCTTGTCGCCAACTATGGTATGATTATTGGACCAGCGTCACACAAATCTCTGATTATTTCTATCCACACTTTTATATGGCTTGCTAGAGGCCTTCATTGGCTGAAAAGTTGCGTTTGTCCTGGTATTTCAGTGTATAGTGGAGCCAATAAAATTGTTATTTTTTTGAACAGAAGAAAACCTTGGTGCCTTGGACTTTTTTTTCTGCTGATTATTTCTACGTCATGTTTTTTCTTCTTTGGATTTTTATGCCTTCAATTTTATACAGAAAAAAAATGCCGAGTCCTACAGAGGAAAACAGTTTCATAGTGAAATATAATCCCATGCACATCTATCGGTGCCAAATCGCATTACTCTTCAATTGGGAGCTTATAAACATATAGGAAGGGTAAACAATTGTGCCCTATTCCGGTAGTATTGAGGCACGGCTATGCAAATGTAATAACCGTAAGGGCCAGGATACTCAATCATCCAGGGCAAACAGTTCAGAAGTCATAGTGGTGGTCCCCAGAGGTTTTGGCCCTGGGAGGACATGTTAGGGGGGTATTTACAGGGAATATTAGTAGAGTTTGGCGTGATGCCAGCTGGGGGAGCTGGATAGGGTTGGCCAGTGCTGCAGCTAGTGGCCCCCATGGGATTGATGATAATGCAGCTACCTGTGGAGACACACGGCTCAGTGGGTGCTCTCATCTGCTGGCCTGGGTGCTTGTAGAAAGACTGCATGGACCAGGGCTCATCTCAACTGGACGCCCGAGCTCCTTAACTGTGGGAAGAACACTACTCAGACAAAGGGTAAGGGAACCACAATAGTAAGACTTAGTTAGATCCCCAACAGTTAAAGGCATATAACCCATAACCAAGCAAAACATAAAATGTAACAGGCAACAGAGTCTCACGCTGGCTTACCAGGGATTTGAATGTTTGTGCCTTGGGCCTTCCAGTGCCAATTACTCCAATCCAGCAGCACCCCACTTTAAGCAGGCACCCACCAAGAGAGCGGAAAGCATTGGAAGCTAACCAAGCACAGCAAAGTCTGTAGCCAGGTGTCCAAATTGTCCTAACCTGGGTTTCTTCCTTACATAGTCTCTGATATCCCAGACGAATCCTAGTATTCGAAGCTGAAGTCCATGTAATAATACAATCCAGGTTCTGACCCGTCAGCCGGCGCTGAAGAGCCTAGGCTAGGGATAAGGCCTTCCATCTGGGACTGCAGACCCTAAATTGAAACCATGTATTGTATCAACTCCTGGTTAATGCGCAAGCCCCCTTTATATACCCCGAGCACTCATTTCAGAACATTGGGACTTTAGGATTAGTGAAATAAGACTGTGCTCTCATTGGCTTTATTTCAATCCACATACATAATATCCCTATGAGTCATGAGTCTCTGATAGAGGGGATAAGGGGGTCAGGTAATTTACAGTGAATTACCAATATCAACCTTGAACAATAAAGACTTTGCACAGTTTGGAAATAAACAATGATTTAAGAAACATGAGATAACAAGCAAAATTTTCAATAGTCTGGCTAATTTATGAAACTTATTCCATGCCACACATTGAAAAAGTCCATTTCATCACACTCCCATCAGCAAAAGTGGGCTCCTGGAGTGTAGAGGAGATGGTGAAGGGGAAGATGTCAGGAGTCATAGTAGTGAATGGAGGTGCAGGATGGCTGCAGAAAAAAAAAGCAACAAGCCAGTCTCTATTCTTTACCTTATACTCAGTATTGCAGTCATCAGCAGATCTAGGATACTGGTTCACCAGTACAGGCTATCTGGTCAGTCTGAGAAGAACTAAGCACTGCTATGATGGATGGGTGTATGGCCTTCCTAGCTATCTTTCTCCTTCGATTGAGGTTCTACGTACTATCCGCTTCCCCATGTGCCACTTCCTATCGCGGCTACTAAAAGGCAAGCAGGTGACCACAAAATCTTGAGACCCTGGACCCACACCACTTCTTCTACCCTTATGACAGTCACTGTTCCTCTGGTAGCCCAACAGGGTGACTACTAAGCTTGCAACTCAGCAGTCTCCAGACAGCCTGTGATTCTGACTCTCATCCACAGCTTGTGTCCTGCACAGCCCTCAGGCTGGCCTGATGCCCACACTCTCATCCACCGTTTGACTCTGTCTCCAAAGCCTCTGATTTCTAACTCATAATGCCACCCCTCCCGCCTACACCTCACTTCAGCTAACCCCTCCCCCAACAGTGTCTAGCAGCCATTGACTAGGGATTGGGAATTGTGTGTGCATGTATGGGAGAGTCCATCATAGAATACCTAAATTATCCTCAGACGTGGTATTAGTGCCGATGGAGTTAACTACCACTGTGGCGTCCTGAAGGGGCGCCACACAAACTGTTCTTATTTCTTTACAGTGTAAATAAAGGTTGGAATGACAAATAACGACTTCTTGTGTGCTGAGCATTCACATAATTTTTTACATCTGTATGTAGCTAGTAATAATAATCATAAAAAATTTTATGTCTATAGTGCCAACATGTTATGCAGCACGTTACAATTCAGAGGGGACATGTACAGATAATACGAGACAATACAGAGTAACACAAATCAACAGATACCAAGTGGAGTGAGGGTTCTGTTCACAAGCTTACAGTCTATAAAGCTTGCATGGTTCCATCGGTGAAATAGACACTCAGATTTGTTGATCTTAGCAATCGTTACTGTATACAGCATGGACAGATGACGTTGGTTCAGCAGGGAGATCCAAATGGAATAATGGAAACTGTTGTGATAGAACAGCAAAAGGAGAAGACAATAGGAATAACAAGATCTAATGAAGCACAATTGAACTAATGGCAACTGGCATTACAGAATTGTAAGAAGAGAATCACCGATGGATTTTTGTCCATTATAATACTAAAGCAGGCTTCAATATGACTTGTTCAACTCATCAATAGAAAGAGAAGGTAGATGGATCCAGCTCTGCACACCAAGATAATTTAAATCTTCTTTGCTTTATTTAAAATTTTTTCATAAAATGGTACAAAAATAGAAAAAGGACATCTCAGGCAACAACTCAGAAATAGAGCAGAGCTATGTTTGCCACAGAGTTCAATGCAGAGCTGCACACTGATACGGCAGAGTAGATTCAATAATATAGCAGAGATGAGTTTGACAGAAAGCCCAATATAGAGCTGCAAGTGAATGACAGATTTGATACAGCTGAATTGAATTTGTTGCATAGCTGACAGCAGTGCAGCAATGTTGACTCGGTGACATAAACACATAGTTGGGCTAGTAGCAAAGTCTACTGTAAATTGGGCAGTAGTACAAGAGTTACCCAAAGATGCGGTAGAGTTGGATTAGTAGCAAAGTCCAAAGTAAATTGGGAAGACAGTCCAAAGTTATGTACTAATCGAGATTATAAGACTTGAGAGCCTGATTTTACAGCTCTTCTAGTTACCACGTTAATATGATGCACAGAAGAGCAGGCACATGGCTAAGGCAGAATGAGGCCAAGATCCCAGCACTGAAGCAGGACAGATGAGATGCAGTTTCCATAATATAGTATGTGCAAGAAATCTAATTATTCTATTTTACTTTTAAGTTATACAAATGTCACATGTAGTTTTGCACAAACTTTGCCGATTATCATGGTGGTATTGAGCTCTGTTCAGATTGCAGATTCTGATGCTGCCCAATAATTTCTCTGGTGTTTGGAATCAACACAGGCAGACTCGGGTGTCAGCCAGTTGTGCTGATTCATAGCCAGGCTAATAGGAGTTAATCGTTGCCTGCTTGCTCCTCTTATCACATGTTGTGGAGAGGCCTATCACAGTGACACCCCTCTTATTTATGCTGGAGGAATCCATCTATCCATGCCAGCTATAAGTTATCCTATGTTGGTCTGTTAGCTGTGGTGTCTCAGATTTTCTGAAAGTTCTGCTACACTGACTGTGTTCCAAATTATTATGCAAATGTTCTTTTTCTCTGATTTTCCTAAATGATCGGTTCCAATGACAGTCAGTGTAATAAAAGTCATTACCCGTTAGAATATACATCGAATTTTATTGATGAAACCTCCCAATGATAACAGTATAATCTTCAAAATTAAAAAAACTCTAAATGCACTGTTCCAAATTATTAGGCACAGTAGAGTTTCTAAACATTTGATGTTTGAAAGAACTGAAAATGCTCATTTGTTGAATTTGCAGCATTAGGAGGTCACATTCACTGAAATAAAAAGCTATTTAACTCCAAAACATCCTAACAGGCTAAGTTACATGTTAACATAGGAGCCCCTTCTTTGATATTATCTTGACAATTTTTGCATCCATTGAACTTGTGAGTTTCTGGCGAGTTTCTGCTTGTATTTCTTTGGATGATGTCAGAATAGCCTCCCAGAGCTTCTGTTTTGATGTGAACTGCCTCTCACCCTCATAGATCTTTTGCTTGATTATACTCCAAAGGTTCTCTATAGGGTTGAGGTCAGAGGAAGATGGTGGCCACTCCATGAGTTTATCTCCATTTATGCCCATAGCAGCCAATGACACAGAGGTATTCTTTGAAGCATGAAGATGATTTTGCTCCTAAGGGCACGTTTTCACTTTTGGTACCATGGAAGAAAGTTCTCAGTTGGAAACTCTATATACGTTGCAAAGGTCATTTTCACACCTTCAGGAAACTTAAAGGGGCCTACCAGTAGTTTCCCAATGATTCCGACCCAAAACATGACTCCTCCACCTCCTTGCTGACATCGTAGTCTTGTTGGAACATGGTGGCCATGCACCAACCATCCACTACTTCATTTATTTGGACCATCCAGGGTTGCTCGGCACTCATCAGTAAACAAGACTGTGAAAATTTGTCTTCATGTATGTCTTGACCCACTGCAACCGTTTCTGCTTGTGAGCACTATTTAGAGGTGGCCGAATAGTAGGTTTATGCACCACAGCAAGCCTTTGAAGGATCCTACACTTTGAGGTTCGAGGGACTCCAGAGGCACCAGCAGCTGCAAATATTAGTTTGCTGGTTTGTAATGGCTTCTTAGCAGTTGCTCTCTTAATCCGATGAACTTGCCTGGCAGAAACCTTCCTCATTCTGCCTTTATCTGCACAAACACGTCTGTGCTCAGAATGAGCCACAAATCTCTTCACAGTACGATGATCACGCTTAAGTATTCGTGCAATATTTAATGTTTTCATCCTTTGGCCAAGGCATTGCACTATTTGTTGCTTTTCGGCAGCAGAGACATCCTTTTTCTTTCCCATGTTACTTGAAAACTGTGGCCTGCGTAATATTGTGGAACACCCAGTTTTCCTTTTATTGGGCTCACCTGCCAAACTAATTATCACAGGTATCTGAGATTGATTTCAGTGATCCAAAGAACCCTGAGACACAATGCCATCAATGTGTTTCATTAAAAAAATAAAAAAATAAAACCCTATGACACTTAAAACCAATTTGCATAATAATTTGGAACACAGTGTATATGCTGTTCATGGTGCATTTATTGGTGTTCTATAGCTGTTTTTCCTCCTGATACTCTTTTAGTATTTTATGGTGTGGTATATGGGGTACAAAGAGAGCAAGGCCATTCTTCATCAATGGAAACTTCAATGCCCCTGGATATGTGAATCATATAGCAGTTTCAGATATCCAGTGGCATTGAGGTTTCCATTGATGAAGAATGGCCCCACTACCTTGTACCCTATATACCACACCATACCATCATTTTTTGTGTTCCAACAGTCTTGGAGGGATCTATCCACTGTGGGTTAGTGTCAGACCAATAGCGGTGGTTTTGTTTTTTAACTTCACCATTCACAAAAATGTTTGCCTCATCTGAAGGCAATTGTCTATGCTGTGACGATACGAGATGTGCAGCAGCTGAAACAAAGGATACTGGAAGCCTGTGCTAGCAATTCTTCTGCGATGTGGCTATCAGAGTGTCAAGAGTGGGAGAAGAGGGTTGCATTGACAATCCAACACAATGGGCAGCACTTTGAGCACATTTTATAAGTGGTCATAAACTTGTAGATAACTCATGAAAGAATAAAGTTATGTTAAAACCAAGCACACCATTGTTTTTCTTATGAAATTCTCAATACATTTGATGTGTCACATGAACCTCTTCCCATTGAAAAATATAAAGTTGGATCCAAAATGGCTGACTTCAAAATAGCCGCCATGGTCACCACCCATCTGGAAAAGTACTCCCCCCTCCATATACTAATGTGCCACAAACAGGAAGTTGATATCACCAACCATTCCCAAATTATTTAGGTGCATCCATATAAATGGACCTCCCTGTACATGACTAATTTGCATGCAAATTAGCAATGTGGTGGTGTCAACTAGGGCCGACATCAGCACCTATACACTTTGTCTGACCCTCTCACACCCCTGTCAGGGGGCCAATATACATTTTTTCTTACCCTTAATCCCTGTCAGGGGCCCCATGTGTGCTCTATCTGACCCCATCACATCCCTGTCAGGGGGCCTCTGTGCGCTCTGTCGGCCCACCCACACTACTGTCAAGGGGCTTCAATGTGCTGTTTCAACCGCTTTAAACACAGATGCCACCAGAGTTGTATGTTAGCAGTTAATGTGTGCATTCACTGGATCATCTACCAAGGAAATCTGTTAATTAAAATATATTATTAGTGGATCACATAGAGCAGAGAACAATGTATGGTGTAACATGACATGTATACATAATGTCACCGCCATATGCAGTGTAGTGTAGCAAATCAATTATTAATATAAGGGATGTAGATACTCTTCAGTCCTGATTTATAATAACTCTTTCATGTTGCGGAATACACAGCAGATGTCACTGTTCACTTTTCTGCACAAGTGCAACTCACATTGTGTCTAGTCAATTGCTTTCTGCAGTAAATAAAGATATACATTGACTATAAGGAGGCTTTAGATTAAGAGTAAAATTGCAACAGTGATATCTGCTGGTTGTTAGCAGGTATTGCAGCAGATTTAATAGTCACCGGTGATGTTCTTAGATAACATCTTGTTAAACCTATTAATGAGGCATTAATGCATTCAGATCTGGAATGAGGGTTGCAATTTTACAGAATAAAATAAGTATGAAGGCACAGTCCAATACTGGACCTGGTAATGGATCTGGTTACTGGATTGTGCCTTCCAAGTGTAACCCTAGCCTTATGGTGGGTTTACAAGCTAGGATATCCTGAACGATATCCTTCAAACGTCGCAGATATGTGATCGTTGAACAGATATCGTTCGGGCGTTGTTGCGTGTAAACGAACGATATAGAATGAAAAGATCGTTGGATCATTCATCCTAGATTTGAGATCCTGACCTCAAATCTATCGTTAGTCATCCAATTAACTCTGCTTCAGGAAGCAGCATTGTTCAGTGTGACATCTTTATGAACGATATCGTTCACAATTCTCCTATTCCTGCCGCTTTATTACATCGCTCACTCCTTCCTCTCCTATTTAACAGTTGCTCTACCGCATAGGATATCGTAAACGATATCCTTATATGACAGAGCACTAACGATGTCGGAACGATCACTGTCACGTGATCGTTCCAAGGATGTCGTTAACGATATCCTAGTGTGTAAACCCACCATAAGCATTCATCTGATGATTTTCTCATGCGACAGAATCAGATGGATTGTGCTAATGATACTCAGCTCAGGTTCTGCTGTGAGTGTGACCCGAGAATCATTGACTGTGATCAGATTGGCTAGGGTCACACATGCCATTCATTTTTTTCCACTGGTTTCAATAACAAATCCTTTTTTTGGCAGTTTTTTGAGCCTCCTGTAAAGCTATGCATTCTTTGGACTTTGCCATTTTTTGCCAGAAAATGCTAGCAAAAACAGATCAGTTTTTCTACTGCACCCAAAAACGTTGCTTGCAGCGTTTTTTGGGTCCGGTAAAAAAACAAATAGCTTTTGTTAACAATGCAGTCACACTTGATCCCAGGATCCGTTTTTAGCATTTGTTTTTGGACTTAAAAAAATAAAGTTAAAAACTGATGCCAATAACGGATCCAGGGCTTATGTGTGACCCTAGGCATTTTCTCATAGAATCAGGTCATAGGTGTAGAGAAGATGGACAACGTAATTTCTCCATTCTTCCATAATTTTTCCAATGTCTTTGTCGGAATGTATTGGATTGTATTCAGGTGATATCTAGCTACATGCTAGTGTGAGCAAACACTTAAAGAGACTTTGGCTAGGATCACATATGCAAATCCGATTTTTAGAGTGTTTTCCATAACAAAGCCATTATTTTTAGGGTGTATTTTGTGCCTCCTGTGCATCTGAACGTTTTTTGGACTCACCTTCACCCACTGCGGCTTCTCAGATTTTGAGAAGCTGCAAAAGGCATTGCCTTGTGCTTCTCCCCACCAACTGCACGCTAATTATTCACGTCCCAATGGGCGTGCTAATCAGCAGAGAGCCGCCACGTCACATTACATAGGCTAAACACGTCATAGCGGCTATACCGCCCATGTAATGTGACGCGGCGGCTCTCTGCTGATTAGCACGCCGATTGGGACGTGAATAATTAGCGTGCAGGCGGCGGGGAGAAGCACAAGGCAACGCCTTTTGTGGCTTCTCAAAATCTGAGAAGCCGCAGTGGGTGAGGGTAATAAAGTCACTTTTATGAACTTTACAAACACACTTTTTTAGCACAAAGGGATGGCTAGAAATGTCTAAGAATGGTGCAGGGACAGGTCTTAAGAGACTGGGGGCTAATTTTTAGGGGTCAGATTCCTTTTAATGACCAGACCGCTTTTTGTAATTCTGACCAGTGTCCCTTCCTGAGGTAATAACTCTGGAACGCTTCAACGGATCCTAGCGATTCTGATATTGTTTTTTCGTGACATATTGGGCTTCATGTTAGTAGTAAATTTAGGTCGATCATTTTTGCATTTATTTGTGAAAAAATAAAAAATTTGGCGAAAATGTATAAAATTTTGCAATTTTCAAATTTTGAATTTTTATTCTGTTAAGCCAGAGAGTTACGTGACACAAAATAAATAGTTGATAAATAACATTTCCCACATGTCTACTTGACATCAGCACAATTTTGGAAAAAAAAATTTGGTTAGGACGTTATAAGGGTTCAAAGTTCTTCAGCAATTTCTCATTATTCCAGCTAAATTTACAAAACCATTTTTTTAGTGACCACATCACATTTGAACTCCCTTTGAGGGGCCAATGTGACAGAAAAAAAACAAAGGTGACACCATTCATAAAACTGCAACCCTCAAGCTACTCAAGACTACATTCAGGAAGATTATTAACCCTTCAGGTGCTTCACAGGAATTAAAGCAAAGTGGAAGGAAAAAATGGACATTTTAATTTTTCCAACAAAAATGTTCTTTTAGCCTCATTTATTTCATTTTCACATGGGCAACAGGATAAAAAGGATCCTAAAATTTGTTGGGCAATTTCTCCTGAGTACACCGATACCTCATATGTAATCATAAACACTATTTGGGCGCATGGCAGGGCTCAGAAGGGAGGGAGCACAATTTGACTTTTGGAGCTAATTTTCCATTCAAAAAGTCAAGTGGCGCTCCATCTCTTTTGAGTGCCACTCTTTTGAGCCCTGTTTCTTTTTTCATTTTTACGAATCAACTTGTGAAACACCTGGGGGTTCAAAGTGCTGACTGTGCATCTAGATACGTTCCTTGGGGGGCTTCTAGTTTCCAAAATGAGGTCACTTGTGTGGGAGCTCCAATGTTTAGACACACAGGGTCTCTCCATATGTGACATGCTGTCCGCTAACAATTTGAATGGAAAATTAGCTCCAATTGTTAGCGGACACAATGTCACGTATGGAGAGCCCCTGTGTGCCTAAACATTGGAGCTCCCACACAAGTGACCCCATTTTTGAAACTAGACTCCTCAAGGATATCTAGGGGTATAGTGAGCATTTGGAACCTACAGCTGCTTCACAGAATTTGATAACAATAAGTCGTCATATTGAACATTTTCTTTTTTTCACACAATTTCTCACTTTTAGGGCATGTGCACAAGATCCGGAGATACTGTGTCCTAGTCGTTTCCTCTCCTGCATTTTTTTCTATTATCTCTTTATTAAATGAAAAAAAAAAAACGACTTTCAGCTTCGCCATATTTTTGGTCCAGCCAGATACAGCAGGCAGTTACGGGCTGCCACCAACCTCTTCTGCCTAGTTTTACATGGCTGGAAACCAAAAATATAGGGAAGTCTTTTTTTTTTAAATTACTTCATTAAATAATTTTTTTTAAAAAATGGCGTTGGCTTTGCCATGATTTTGGCCAGCCAGGGACAACTAGGCAACTGGGGACTAGAATCCTCAGCATAGGGAGGCCCAAGCTTTCTGCCCCCCGCTGCAAATTGCAGTCTGCCGCCACCCCAGAAAATGGCGCATTCATAGAGGCGTCATTTTCTGGCGCTGGATCCAGCTCTTCAGGCTGCCGTGTAGTGGTGGCAGACTGGGTAATAAGGGGTTAATGCCAGCCTTTTGGAAGCTGGCACTTAGCCCGAAATTCACAATGTCTGGCCAATATTAGACCGGGCCATTAGCAATCTCTAGTAAATTGTAAAGGAGACACAACACAAAGTAAGAATTTTTTATTAGAAAAAAAACACAAACACAACTTAGACCCCATCTTTATTATTCTGTGGCGTCTGACGTAGTCCAGTGGGCGGTGATGTCCGACGTAGTCCAGTGGGTGGTCCCACGATGTTTCTCAGTGTTATACCATATGGGCGCATCCCCATATGCTATAGGAGAAGGCACTCTCCCAGGCGAGTGATAGGTTATGAACTCTGTAAGTTCATGACCTATCACGATCCTGGGGTCTCACAGGGGTTAACAGATCTTCATGATAATCTCTAAAGCTTATCACCATGAAGAACACAGTTAACCCCTGTGTGATCCCTGGATTGTGATGCGTCACGAACTTACAGAGTTCATGACCCATCATTCCCCTGGGGTCACACATGGGTTAACTGATCTTCATGGTGATCTGCTTTAGAGATCATGAAGATCAGTTAACCCCTGTGTGACTCCAGGGGAATGATAGGTCATGAACTCTGTAAGTTCATGACCCATCACAATCCAGGGGTCACAAAGGGGTTAACTGATCTTCATGATCTCCAAAGCAGATTACCATGAAGATCAGTTAACCCCTGTGTGACCCCAGGGGAACGACAGGTCATGAAGTCTGTAAGTTCATGACCTATCATTCCCCTGAGAGTGCGCGCACCCAGCGGCGCGCACAAAACAGGAGACAGACTGCCGGTGCCAGGATCGAGGAGCGGACCCCAGGATTGAGGAGTGGGACCAGAGGCGGGTAAGAGAGAGGGGATGGGGGAGCGGAGGAGGGGGCTGTGGGGAGTAGAGGAGGGGGCTGTGGGGAGTGGAGAAGCAGGGCTGTGAGGAGCGGGGCTGGAGGAGCGAGGAGGGAAGCTGAAGGAGTGGAGGAGGGGGCTGGAGGAGCAGAGGAGGGAAGCTGAAGGAGCGGAGGAGGGAACTGGAGGAGCAGAGGAGGGGGCTGGAGGAGCAGAGGAGGGGGCTGGAGGAGATGGAGATGGGGGCTGTGGGTAGTGGAGGAGTCAGGCTGGAGGAGGGGAGGAGGGAAGCTGGAGGAGCGGAGGAGGGGGTTGGAGGAGCGGGGCTGGAGGAGCGGAGGGGGTCAGAGGCTGCAGAAAGTGTTTGGGGCACAGGGGGATGTGTTACTTATGCGATCTGACTTGTGACATGTCAGATCGCATGGAGCTGCACCGGGGGGCGGCATGTTTTTACACACGCCGCCATTTTGAGATGGTCCGGGTAGGGATGGGGGTGGGGGGGTGATCACCGGTTCCGGGGGTCTTGGAGGGCTAAGGGGTTAATGTTTCACTTTGATCCAACATGTGTTTTCATGTCGGATTAAAGTGAAAGCATTTTTTACCGGCAATATTATTTTTGTTAATGTGATGACCGGTAAACGGTGCTTACTGATCATCACATTACTGGTGCCGTTAAAAAAGCAGCCAATCCATAATCTCTAGGGTCTCAGCTACCCCTGGTCTACAGACGTCGGCTAGGCATAAGTCCCCTATTTTTCCGACATCTGTAGACGTAGGGCCATCGTTAAGAGGTTAAACTAAGTACAGGAGCTCAGTACATCAGGGTGTGGCTAATCATTTAAAGAGCACCTGTCATGTCCTTTTTTGTTATTAATCTGCCTCTAATGTAATTTAGATCATGTAGTATTCATTAAAAATCATTGTATTTAACCCAAAAAAGCATTTTACATACTTACATGTTTTCCTTTACTAGCTGCCTAAGCAAGTCAAGCTGTCATCAGGGTGGTTAACAGTTAACAGAGATATCGCTCAACTGCAGGGATTCTGAAATCCATCTAACGATCTGGTATAAAGGACCTGTGTGAGGACAATATAGATTTAGCTCCGCGTATTAGTCTTATGGTCGTGACATCACACAGGTCCTAAATCATCATATGAATTATGGCATTGCTACAGTTGAGTGATATGTCTGTTAACTGTTAATGACTGCATGACTGATTTTGAAGCTAGCTAATGAAAATATGTAAGTAACTAAAATGCTTTTTTAGGGATGAATTAAACGATTTTAAAAAAAGGACATGACAGGTTCACTTCAAGTACACTTTCACACCTGCTTGATTCCCTACCCCCATTCTTTATTTGACAGCTTTGGCTTCATAGAACCAGAGCATGGCAGAGATCAATGGAAAACAAGCAGGTCGAAGGTGCACTTAAATGTTTGGCCCTGCCATGGCGTACCTAGCACCTGCATTTGGTTTGAACAGTCATTCTGTGCTGACAGAGCTCCATGAGGCTATTATAAAAGGAACAGTAATTGTAAAAATGTGCAATGCTAATTGTAATAATCCTCAAACATTTTTTAAACAGTTTTGTTTTTTTTGGAGGGTGGGGTTATGAGGTTATGTTATACCATGATGGGAACTGAATAAAATTTGATTGATACAGTTCCATTTAATAGGGTTCTCCCCTTTTTGACAAGCCATTTTAAATGCAACAAATATGCAGTAAAGAATTAAAAGAGGAATACGGTACTTACATCCCGGACCGGTGCTGCTGCTCTACTCCGAGTGCTTTGTACCTTATCAAACTTGTGGGACTTCATGGAGGGAGAGAAGCCTAAATCCGCAGAAGATTTGTGGTTAATTCTCCAAGATGTTTGAAACAACTTCCCTGCAGATTTCCTTCAAAAACTGTGTGCAAGTGTGCCAAGGAGAACTGGTGCTGTTTTGAAGCCGGTCACAACAGTAATTAGTTTGATTTAGATTTCTGTTTTGTTCATTCATTTTGCATTTTGTTAACTCAGAAAAATAAACTATAACACTTCTATTTTCTAAAACATTCAGCATTTTTCCCCACACCGGCCTCACACTTTTGTAGACCACGGCATATGGTCATGAACCAACTCTTCAATATCTTATTCAAGAACTGGATGTGGACCATGACGGAAAACAATGATAAAAAGATAGTAGTTTACCTTTCATTAAAATACATCAATATTGTTATCTAGACTACTCACTAGAAGAGAGAAGCTATTCTGACAAGTTCTGCAATCCAATATTATCGTGAAAATCTTCTCTCTTCCATCACTTGACTGTTGGGTTTGTGTAAATAATATCTCGTCATTCGGAATGATGAATTACTTTTCCTAAGGTCATACATAACTTTTAGTATGATGAATAGATGCATTAACTATGAATAGTCCAAGGACAATGCCCTCATAAAATGTATGTATAGAACTTGCCCAGATTTGAGGTGCTCAAGGACTAATGGGTCACTGTGCTATCACATAATATCCAGGTGCTGTAGAATAATACACAGATCACATCTATGACATCTCTTAATTTACTGTATAAGTTGGGGCTGCTCAAGGTTTGGCAGATTTTTCTATATATGCTATTCTGAGATATTTACTTTGGATTGACTCAGTAATAGTCACAATAAATTTGTAGAATTTCTATTTGTTGCTTGGTCTTTAGCTTAAAGAGACCATCACAATCAATAGGAAGAAGGTCCCGAGTTCCATTCTGGAGAAGATTTAATTGCCCACTGGTCATACATTCACATCACCGCTTCATTGAATGTGAATAATGCTGAAAGAGACAAATGAATACAATATAAGGACTAAGCAACCTTCACAAACTTTGTTTTTTACACTGGAGACACAGATCCTGTCCTGCATTACACAATCTATTGATTTTTATGGACACTATGGTGACACTTCAGGATTCTTCAGACTGGAAAAATGGATATTCTAAACGATAATCAGCAAATTCCAAAGAACAGGCATAAATTGGAACTACTGAAAATTACATATATACAGAGGGACATACATACCATCAAGTTGGATTCTTTACTGTGCCATTTACTGAAGAACCGCTGGTGCTCAGCTGATAATCCCAGAGGCGGGCAGTCCGGACATCAGAAATAGAAAGGCTTCAGCGGCACACGTCGGTTAAAACATCTTCTGTATTAAATTTCCATTAAAATATCATTTAGCATCAGTGTGAAAATTAGTGAGAAAGGGAGCAAGGGGATTCCAGTGGGACGATGGCCGTTTCGTATAACGACCCTGGACCCGTTAAAGCGTCGGTATGTAAAGCGACCGTAATCTGGTATCCCCTTGCTCCCTCTACCTTATTTGTCAAACCGGTGAATAAAAAAATTGAATAAAAAAGTTTTAACCAACATAAGCCACTAAAGCCATTCTATTTTTAAGCCATAAACACGTTTTCAAGGATGGAAATGTGCAGCTGCATAGAGATCTAAGCAGTAAGGGGGCCCACTACTACCTCTATTGCAGGTAAGATTGTGAATTCTAATGAGTTATTGGACTTTAAGGGCCCATACACCTTTCTTATACAGGTTAGGACAAGAATTAAAAACTATCAGCTCACCATTGATGTCCTTCTCCGAGAATCCCCTTCATAGCACGAGGCGTGGCTTGGCAACCGCCGATTATGGAAACCAGAAAGCAGAGATTGACCGAGCGATGGGGAGAAGCGGAAGCATGTAGAGGAAAATTGTATAAAACTTCACTTTAATGCAGATCCATAAAAAAATGTATATAAAAATAATGCACAATGTGCGGCAGTCAGATCAGTCCATAGGACGGTTAAGAGCGACGCATTTTGGCTAAAACAGAAGCTGCATAGAGATCCAAGCAGTAACGGGGCCCACTACTACCTCTATTGCAGGTAAGATTGTGAATTCTAATGTGTTAATGGACTGTAAGGGCCTATACACTTTTCTTATACAGGAGCCTCTCTTGTGTCTGTGTCCTCTCCTGCAGTGTGTGATAAAGGCTGTGAAGGGAAAGAGCACTAGAAATAGGGAGACTCTATTAGAGGAGGATAAAAAGTAAAAAATATCGTAAAGCTCACCTACAGGATAGCGACCATAATGGGCAGGGCTTAGTAAGCTTGATATGAAGGATATGTAATCTTTATGGTCACATGGTTGTGACATCACCACAGGTCCTTCAACAGCATATGAGAATATTTGAAGGTCCTTAGGTGATTGTTAATACACTACAATGCGGGGGGGGTGACTACATTTAGAAAACTGCATGTCTGAATGTGGGTTGATGTGACTGATTGCTGCCCCGATGACTGTTTGTGCAGGTACCAATGCAAGCATTAAGCATCTAAAGTGCATTTTAATGATAAATACATGATTTTTTTTAAACCAGGTTAGTTATGCACATTGCATTATCTAAATAACATTGGGGTGGTTTAAAAACAAAAACGACATGACAGGGTCCCTTTAACACTGTAAAATAGGCTGTGTTGCTGGACAAACGTCTCTTACTGCAAAATGAATAGAAGAAGGTTCTTTCATTGGACAACACTTTTCTGTCATATTGGTGCCTTTTCAAATGGAAAAAAACAACATTCTTGTAGTTTGACACAGACTACTCTGACTTGCAGTATCTAAAAAATCTCCCCATCATCATTCCTTATAAGAAGGCATGTCCTGAAGAGTTTTCTAGGTTACAGTTTGCTTAAATGGTCAAAAATTGATTGCTGATTAGCTATAGAAATGGATTTTTAGCTAAACCAAGAAATGAACCAAACGTTGTCTACAAAACAGCAGTGATGAAGCAGCAAAGCAGAGCATTAGACAACTATATGAAGACAATCAATGAGAACAACCTCAAGAACAAGGCAACAAATCAGAAGGAAAAGACTGAAGTATGATCTTGGGTTGGGGTCGAGGAGGTCACAACCACAATTAGGAGAGAAATTATCAAGAGAAATTATGGCATTCTCTTTAGCGTGGGAGTGTTATGCATTACATACAGAGCTGCACAAACAGCAAGGGTCCTATTAAAGAAGCTGTGGCGCAGCCCTAATGCCAGGTCGAATTCACTTCTTGACAACAGAAGCCTTCTCGGCTCCGGAAGCCCTGGAGTAGTCCAGATGTCAGCTGCCAAAGGAAACAAGAGGTAAGACAGAGTTTTGCAAAGGAACAGATATGACGCAATGACAGGACAGGTATTGAAAGATACAACAAGAAGTTAAGAAAAATACAATTTTTTACCCCTCCCCAGCCCCCAGAATCCAGCTATATTGCGGTCACGCAAAACAAATCACTCAAAATTTAAATTAGCCTGAATCCACAAATTTTGAGAATCGATTCGCTCAACTCTAGTAAGAACCAATAGAGCCAATGTCAGATCAACTTTAACATGACTTGCAATTGGACTAAATTCCTCATTCTACGAACGGATAATCTGATGTGAACTTCTGATACTTTATTTGCCAAGCACAGACAGGGGAGTAAAAACGAGTTAAAACACCAAGACTATACATAAAAAAATAAGTATTCAGCAACAGTATACCAAAAATATTTCCCAGAGTGCAGAGGTACTGGAGGGATCATGTAATTTTTTTTACTGGTGTTAACATAAAGTTTAAAAGAATTGTCCACTTTGGAGAATGTATTTATAATAGAAATGTCCTGAGACAAATAATGACGGTACTCCATTCTGACACGATCAGCGATCTCACAGCGGGGTCCTGGTCATTGCTGCGTGTCACAGTGAGCGAGATCGCTAGCGCCAGTCAGGGTACTTTGGCTGCGAGCAGCCGGGAGACGACCGGCTAGCACCAGTCATCTCCCGGCTGCGTCGCCGCTGACCTTCGTGCGGCAGGAGATGACCCGCAGCTACTGTTGGAGTTCAGCGGCAAGCACCGCTGATCTCTCGATGGTAGCGGTGGCGAGCGTGGTTCAAATCCCTTGCCAATTCGCAGCCTGTCACTTATTGGTCGTGGCCGTGTGGGCACAACCAATCAGCGACACAGGATTTTCATTACAGAGAGACAAACATATTAAGACAATTACAGTTGTGGCCGAAAGTATTGACACCCCTGCAATTCTGTCAGATAATACTCAGTTTCTTCCTGAAAATGATTGCAATCACAAATTCTTTGGTATTATTATCTTCATTTAATTTGTCTTCAATGAAAAAACACAAAAGAGAATGAAGCAAAAAGCAAAACATTGATCATTTCACACAAAACTCCAAAAATGGGCCAGACAAAAGTATTGGAACCCTCAGCCTAATACTAACCATCAATGAGTTTCTTACAATGCTCTGCTGGAATTTTAGACCATTCTTCTTTGGCAAACTGCTCCAGGTCCCTGATATTTGAAGGGTGCCTTCTCCAAACTGCCATTTTTAGATCTCTTCACAGGTGTTCTATGGGATTCAGGTCTGGACTCATTGTTAGCCACCTTAGAAGTCTCCAGTGCTTTCTCTCAAACCATTCTCTAGTGCTTTTTGAAGTGTGTTTTGGGTCATTGTCCTGCTGGAAGACCCATGACCTCTGTTGGAGACCCAGCTTTCTCACACTGGGCCCTACATTATGCTGCAAAATTTGTTGGTAGTCTTCAGACTTCATAATGCCATGTACACGGTCAAGCAGTCCAGTGCCAGAGGCATCAAAGCAACCCCAAAACATCAGGGAACCTCCGCCATGTTTGACTGTAGGGACCGTGTTCTTTTCTTTGAATGCCTCTTTTTTTCTCCTGTAAACTCTATGTTGATGCCTTTGCCCAAAAAGCTCTACTTTTGTCTCATCTGACCAGAGAACATTCTTCCAAAACGTTTTAGGCTTTCTCAGGTAAGTTATGGCAAACTCCAGCCTGGCTTTTTTATGTCTCTGGGTAAGAAGTGGGGTCTTCCTGGGTCTCCTACCATACAGTCCCTTTTCATTCAGACGCCGACGGATAGTACGGGTTGACACTGCTGTACCCTCGGACTGCAGGGCAGCTTGAACTTGTTTGGATGTTAGTCGAGGTTCTTTATCCACCATCCGCACAATCTTGCGTTGAAATCTCTCGTCAATTTTTCTTTTCTGTCCACATCTAGGGAGGTTAGCCACAGTGCCATGGGCTTTAAACTTCTTGATCACACTGCGCACGGTAGACACAGGAACATTCAGGTCTTTGGAGATGGACTTGTAGCCTTGAGATTGCTCATGCCTCCTCACAATTTGGTTTCTCAAGTCCTCAGACAGTTCTTTGGTCTTCTTTCTTTTCTCCATGCTTAATGTGGTACACACAAGGACACAGGACAGAGGTTGAGTCAACTTTAATCCATGTCAACTGGCTGCAAGTGTGATTTAGTTATTACCAACACCTGTTAGGTGCCACAGGTAAGTTACAGGTGCTGTTAATTACACAAATTAGAGAAGCATCACATGATTTTTCTAACAGTGCCAATACTTTTGTCCACCCCCTTTTTTATGTTCGATGTGGAATTATATCCAATTTGGCTTTAAGATAATTCTTTTTGTGTTTTTACATTGAAGACAAAGTAAATTAAGATAATAATACCAAAGAATTTGTGATTGCAATCATTTTCAGGAAGAAACTGAGTATTATCTGATAAAATTGCAGGGGTGTCAATACTTTTGGCCACAACTGTATATAGTAGGATGACATCATTTTATACAAGCTTTATACAGCAGTTTTAGCTCAGACAGGGATGGTTAGGGATGAGCTAGCAAGGTGCACGGACAGGTAGTGATGGAATAGGTTCCTATGTTGAGCTGACAGGTTCCCCTTAAGGCCAATTTTTAACACAAGGGTAGGTTAATAGGATTATTAGGATTTTTAAAAACAGATTAAAATTCAGTTAACCCCTATAGTAATAAGTAAATATTGTTGTAATTGGTTTCTGCTTTATTGCGGAATAATATGGCAGTAAGCATATGTGAAGAAGACTGAAGGTGTTAGTGACTAAGTAAGGCATATACCTACCCAACTAGGTGTCCTGGCACATCTCTGTGTCACTAGTACTACATGTTCTCTGTAGGTAAGCAGTATAATTCAAATTAGCGATGGAATTTTATAAACATGGAACCTTGTAAAATAAGAAATGAGGGGGCGTGGCCTGGAGCTGAATCGCAATGGCCGCATAATCCGGGAGCTCTGAGGCCCCTGAGTCTTATCAGCGACTTTACTCTGGAACCACCGGCTTCCCGATCCCCAGGGAAACTCCAAGCTACTGCGGAACAGGTCAGGCACCGAATGGGCCATGTTAGACCCGCCAAACGAGCTCCATCACGCCGGGTCACTGACTTCTTTGAGCCCGCTCAGTCCTATAGTTCCCCTCTCAGAACATCTAAGATGGCGCTGCCGCCTCTCTCCCCGCACCGCAGCACGCGGGTCTCCAGGCGCAACTCCACGGCTTCATTAGCCTCCTTTCCTCCATCTCCGGGGCTGATGGCAGGCACCCCGATCACACATGTCGCCATGAAAGACCTCCTGGCGGATCTCAGATCCTCATTAGAAGAGGACATGCAGGGGATGCTGGCGGGACTGAGGGGTGAGGTGGGTGCTCTCACTACTCGCACTGACCACCTAGAAACCAAGATGGGTGAACTGGTCAAATCTCATAATGCTTTATTAGATGCCCACTCAGAGCTGCAAGCTAAACTGGAAAAACAAGCATTGAAACAAATGGATCTGGAAGACCGTTCCAGAAGGAACAATATAAAACTAAGAGGGATCTCAGAAGCTGTCCCACCCAAAGAATTGAAAGCATTGTTACAGAACTTTGTCTCCTCAGTCCACCCAGCACTGCAGCCCACTGAAGTGGTCATAGATCCTATCCACAGGCTCCCGAGACCAGCCTCCATTGACCCTGCTCTGCCCCGGGATGTGTTAGCAAGGGTTCACTTTTTTTGAGGCTAAGGAGGACTTCCTGAGAGCCCTGAGAAGTGGAGCGGAGGTGCCGGAGGAATACCGACATATCTCTGTATTTCCAGATCTATCTGCAGGGACATTGACGAGGAGGAGAGCCTTTCAAGAAATCACAGCCATTTTGAGGGAACAGCAGATAGATTACCGATGGGGATTTCCGTTAAAATTGCTTATAAAGAGAGAAAACGGGATTTATGCCTGTGCAAATCCACAACAAGCAAAAGACTTCCTGAAGCAATGGAAAATGCTTCCCCCGCAACACCATTCACCTTCTCTACACGGCGAGTCAGACCCAGATGAATCCTCTACTTTCACTCATCGTTTGGAGCCTGCCTGAACTGTTTTGCTTTTCAAAATGCCCGTTATACAGATAAACCTTATCTAATTCTTTATAGACCTGGGGCCTCTATTCCTGATTTCTTCAGACTTACTTTCTTCCTCCTTTCCTTTCCAGCTGTCTCTCTTCACTTTACCTCCTAGTCTCTCTGTGCTCTAATTCTTCCAAGACTGATTCTCCTTTCTCTTGCTTATCCTCTCTTTTCTACTTTACTTCTGTCTCTTTTTAAGTCCATATCTTTGGACAGTGTGAGCCCCCACAGGTACATTTCTGGTACCTTGAATTACTGGCTCCTAGTGTTCCTCTTCTCTGGGGAACACCCCGAGTCAGAAAGGTGCTTGGCACCTGCCGCTTAAATAAGTGGATCTGTAAATAGTCACCCTTATTCCCTCCCTTATCTAATCCTCTCTCTCCCCTTTCCTTTCTAGACAGCATCCAGACAAGGGGTCCCCCAGCACTTGAGCAGACCTGTACCCTGAGATAATACACTTAGAAAACTACATGCTGCAGGCATTAAGGAGGTGGCCAGAGGCTGGAGCCGAAGGGCAGATTCACACCCCCGGTAAGTTCTGAAAAAAAAACAAACTCTGTTTAATGCTGCTGAAGAGGGAGAGAATGATTGGCAGCGGTGGGCAGATTACACATGCAGGGGGTGTGAATCTGCCCTTCGGCTCCTGCCCCTAGCCACCTCCTTAATGGCTGCAGCATGTAAGTTTTCTAAGTGTATTATCTCGGGGTACAGGGCTGCTCAAGTGCTGGGGGACCCCTTGCCTGCATGCTGCAGACATGCTGCATCCAGTGCTGTAATTAGATCACCATGCCTGGTTTGGTGACAGGTAGGGATGGGCGAATCTACTCGCTAGGACTCGTTACTCGGCGAGTAGTAAGGGACTCGCAGGACTCGGTACTCTGCGAGTTTCCCAGCGTTTACTCGCACGAGTCCAATGCAAATCATTGGCAAACGCTGACAAAACTAGGATTGCCATTGTTTGCATTAGACTCGGCTACTGTGCCAGTGATAGCAGGGAAACTCGCAAATAACTGCTATTACATTGCGAGCCGAGTCCAGCTGTCTTCTCTGTGCAGCTCCAGGGTCCTAGAGCCCGCCTGCTCACAGAGATGATGTAGCAGTGCTGAGATTGTTCTCAGTCTGCTCATTCCCTGTGCATAGACATCTATATCTATGCACAGGGGATGTAGCAGAGAGGACATCGCGTTTTGGACTACGTCGGACGGAAGAGGATTTTTTTACATAAAGATGGAGTCCCTAATGGCTTTTTTTTTATTTCAAATAAAAAATTTTCTCTGTGTTTTTTTAACCCTTTATTGGAGATTCTTAGTGGCCGGGTCAAACGTGGCCTGACATTAAGAATCTCGGGCTTAATACCAGCTTGTATAACAAAGCTGGTATTAACCCCTTTATTACCCAGCGTGCCACCGCCACCAGGGCCGCTGGAAGAGCGGGGTTCAGCGCCAAAGGATGGCGCTTCAATGAACGCGCCATCTTCTGGGGCGGCTGCGGGCTGCAATTTGCAGCGGGGGGTGCCCAGAAAGCTTGGGCATCCCTGCGCTGCGGATTCCAGCCCCCAGCTGCTTAGCTGTACCTGGCTAGACATAGAAATTGCGCGGAGCCCCACGCATTTTGTTTTAATTATTTCATGAATTTCAGAGTCTCAGAGTCAGAGTCTCAGAGTCAGAGTCTCAGAGTCAGAGTCTCAGAGTCTCAGAGTCTCAGAGTCAGAGTCTCAGAGTCAGAGTCAGAATCTCAGAGAGTCAGAGTCAGAGTCAGAATCTCAGAGTCTCAGAATCTCAGAGTCTCAGAGTCAGAGTCAGAATCTCAGAGAGTCAGAGTCAGAATCTCAGAGAGTCAGAGTCAGAATCTCAGAGAGTCAGAGTCAGAGTCAGAATCTCAGAGTCTCAGAATCTCAGAGTCTCAGAGTCAGAGTCAGAATCTCAGAGAGTCAGAGTCAGAATCTCAGAGAGTCAGAGTCAGAATCTCAGAGAGTCAGAGTCAGAATCTCAGAGAGTCAGAGTCAGAATCTCAGAGAGTCAGAGTCAGAGTCAGAATCTCAGAGTCAGAGTCAGAGTCAGAATCTCAGAGAGTCAGAGTCAGAATCTCAGAGAGTCAGAGTCAGAGTCAGAATCTCAGAGTCTCAGAGTCAGAGTCAGAATCTCAGAGTCTCAGAGTCAGAATCTCAGAATTTCATGAAATAATTTAAAAAAAATGCGTTGGTCTCTCCACGCAATTTCTATTTCTAGCCAGGTACAGCTAAGCAGCTGGGGGCTGGAATCCGCAGCGCAGGGATGCCCAAGCTTTCTGGGCACCCCCCGCTGCAAATTGCAGCCCGCAGCCGCCCCAGAAGATGGCGCGTCCATTGAAGCGCCATCCTCTGGCGCTGAACCCCGCTCTTCCAGCGGCCCTGGTGGCGGTGGCACGCTGGGTAATCTTTATTAGGTTTTAGGGCCAGCTTTGTATTATCAGCTGGCCCTAAGCCCGAAATTTATGGCGGTCACGCCAATATTAGACATGACCGCCATGAATTTCTATTAAATTGTTTTAAAAAAAACACAACACAGAGAAATTTTTTTATTAGAAATAAAAAAAAAAAGCCATTAGGGACTCCATCTTTAATTAAAAAAATCCTCTTCCGTCCGACGCAGTCCAAAACGCGATGTCCTCTCTGCTCATCCCTGTGTATAGATATAGATGTCTATGCACAGGGAATGCACATAAAAACAATGGTAAAGCGGTCTCAGGGAGCGCCAAAGGAATACTGGACAAATTAGTGGATAAGAACCGACCTTTATTCTTCCTCCAATACCACTGCCACAACGCGTTTCAACGGTCTAAGCCGTCTTCATCAGGTGGGGCTTATTCCTTTGGCGCTCCCTGAGACCGCTTTACCATTGTTTTTATGTGAGTTCTCTCTCTACGGAGCCAAAGTGGCAGGAGCAGCCTGGCATATCTGGAGTGTTGAGGACCTGTGGTTACCTAATTACCGGGATAAACATACTGAGGACCTGCGGTGACGCGGTATCCGGTCCGGTAGGATTACGTGAAAATCGCGGAGCACAGATTTGTGAACGCAAACACCGGCAGGACAGCAGCACTAATAGAAAGAGGCGACCCGGAGCCCCATCACCCACACGTTTAATCTTGGTTGTGTAGACGTACACAACCATTATAGGTGAGTGAATTGGCACTTTTTATTTATACAAATAGCCCTGTGTGTCTACACATGCGCCCTTTTCTTTTTCTTTTTTCTTTCTGTATGCACAGGGAATGAGCAGACTGAGAACAATCTCAGCTCTGCTACATCATCTCTGTGCACAGACATTCATGTCTGTACACAGGGAATGAGCAGACTGAGAACAATCTCAGCTCTGCTACATCAGGCAGCAGGCGGGCTCTAGGACCCTGGAGCTGTGGAAGCCAGCACACTGAGCAGACAGGACTCTTATCTGTGCGAGTTTCCCAGCGATTACAGTTGCAAAGTAAACGAGTCCAATGCAAATAAATAGCAAAACTAGGATTGCTTCAGGCTGAAGCTTCCGAGACACATCTGCGATTTGTAAATCTCACACTACTCGCTATTACTCGCTTCCCCATTCATTAACATTGGACTCGCTAGACTCGCAACGAGTAGCGAGTCCCGGGCTCGGACTCGCTAGAGTCAAGCGATTCCGAGTAATTTAGGATTCGCCCATCACTAGTGACAGGTCCTCTTTAAGAAACTTTAAATACATATTTGTTATGGAAGTTTCTAAGCAAGGACAGAGAAAAAACAATAAAGTATAAGTAAAGTTTCTTTGTATTATAAAGCACTTTATTGCATTTTTTTCAATACCAGAAACATTTTAAAACTTTGTACAAAGGGCATAACTTTTCCTTTCCCATACACATTTTAGAGGCGTTTTTTAGAGGTGATTTTTCAAAATTCCAATTTTCCTTTTACGACATACATTTTTTTAATGAAACTAAAATAGATCCAGGATACATTTTTTTCTGTATTATTGCTCTTTTTCAATACTAATTTTACTACTAAAATTGTTATTAAAACATCAATCAATCATTTTTACATCTGGCAAAATTGTTAATGCTATCCATCATTTATGATTGATATTGCCTCTGAAATCAAAGGTTCCCAGTACGATTTTCATTGTCTGTGTTCATATATGGACTCTGATTTTTAGTTTAAAAACACTCATATATATAGTCATGGCCAAAAGTGTTGACACCCTTGAAAGTGTTCCGGAAAATAAAGTATTTCCCCCAGAAAATGATTGCAGTTACATGTTTTCTTATACATATATTTATTTCCTTTGTGTGTATTGAAAGAACACGAAAAAGAAAACAGAGAAAAAAAGGCAAATTGGTCATAATTTCATACAAAACCTAAAAAATAATCCAGACTAAATTGTTAGAACCTTTCCAAATTTGTGGGTAAACAAGGTTGAATTATTTGGTGAAGCACATCATTCTACTATTTACTGAAAATGAAATGAGGTCTATGAAGGAAAGAACACAAGACCTACAGTCAAATATAGTGGAGGCTCAAAGAGGTTTTGCTTCCTCTGGCACTGGATGTCTTGACTGTGTGTAAGGCATCATGAATTCTGAAGATTACCAAAGAATGTTGGATTGCAATGTAGTGTCCAGTGTCAGAAAGCTGGGTTTCCGTCCTAGGTCATGGGTCTTCCAGCATGACAATGACCCCAAACATGCTTCAAGAAACCCCCAGAAATAGATGGACACAAAGCGCTGGAGAGATCTGAAGTGACTTTCAATGAGTCCGGATCTAAATCCCATTGATCACTTGTGGAGAGATCTTAAAATTGCTGTTGGGTGAAGGCGCCCTCAAATATGAGACACCTGGAGCAGTTTGTGAAGAAGAGGCCAAAATTTCAGTTGAGAGGTGTAAGAAGCTTGGTGATTATGACAGGAAGAGATTGATTGCAGTTATTAATTCAGTAGAGTGTGCAACCAAATATTAGGTTGAGGGAGCCAACAATTTTGTCCTGTCCATTTTGAAGGTTTTGTGTGAAATTATGTCCAATTTCCATTATTTAAATTTTTTTGTGTTGTTCCAATACACATAAAGGAATTAAACATATGTACAGCATAACAAAACGTGTATTTGTAATAATATTCTGGGAGAAATACTTCATTTTCTGGAATAATTTCTTGGATGCCAACACTTTTGACCATGATTGCAAATTAATTTTTGAACTTAATTGGGACAGAAAAAAAATTGGGACTTAGAACCATTGTTGTTTGTGATGGATACTCACATTCTCTTGACACCATGTGAAATGCAACCATTTTAGGTGGTCAGTAGTGATGAGCGAGCATGCTCAATGCTACTCGTTACTAGCACGAGCATCCCGTTACTCGGGATGGTCGATGAGCCCCGAGTACCGCCGAGATGCTCGGACTCTCGGATTTGCTGACACAAATATACAGCTCCCTTTAGTGCACACAGTGAGCTGCCACCTCACAGAGAGCAGATTGATTGCTAGGGTCCCTCTGGGGGGCACAGCAAGGTGTTGTATGTTGCGACGATTTGAAAAAGCCCACCCTCCCGCCCTTTCCCAGAAACACTCGTTTTATAGCCGGAAGTCTGTGGGCGGAGCCTGTCACTAATGGACTTACATTGAGCTCAGTACACGAGTACCTTGGGATGCTCGGCCTGAGCATCGAGCATCCAAGCATTTTAGTACTCGCTCATCTCTAGTGGTCAGTATTGTACAGATTTATTTTTATGTTCAATCTATTTTTATTGAAACAGGGAAGGGGACAAGGGTATCAAAAAGTACATACATTGGAGACAACATATCTCCTTAAAAACATCGATACAGTGAAGTTCGTTATCATCAGGTCAACTCAGACAATGTCATTTTGTGGCTAGAGAGCTAACTTATGAGTTCGATCCTGTAAGAGATCTTCTTGAAAAAACAAATAACAATTAGAATAATCAATATAAGAAGGAAAAGAATAGTTTTCCATCATAGAACAATAAAGCATCTGTATTCATTTAGTTTCTTAAGGTATATTTCACTGTTTTCTATATGTTAGAAATCTATCTGGTGAAATCAGAATATGGGATAATATCCTTTATTGGATCGTTGGTTCTCATCTACCATATAGATGGCCTTCTGTTCAAGGGACTTGTTCTACAAAAATATAGTGAGGGGAAAGAGTAAGAAAGGAGCATGTAGAAGGGAATAAGATGTATAAGAAAAGAGAGAGGGTAGATTAACAATCTGAAAGATCAGAGATAGGTATACTGAAGAAGAGGCTCCCCTACCCCCATGTCTCCGTGGCTCTTATCGAGACCCGAGGTCCTCCAGTCGCTTGGTAATCTAGTCTAGCACCTCATTGAGGAACAAGTCTCTACAATTAGGAGTATCCAGGAACACGACCCATGAGCTCCATATCTTTAAGTACCTGTCCCTAGCATCGGTGACCTCCGCCGTCAGCTCCTCCATTCTGTGGATTTTACTCATTTCCTCCAACCACTCTGTCAAGGTTGGTGTGTGAGATGTTTTCCAATACCTTGGGATGACCGTTCTGGCTGCCGTCAAAAAGAATCGGAGTAGATCACCCTTCTGAGATTTGATAGATCCCGGGAGGACAGAGAGTAAGGCCAATTCTGGGGTCACAGCCAAGTCGTGTCCACTTACAGCCTTGTAAAACTTAAAAACAGAGTCCCAAAATGGTTTAATTCTGTAACAATCCCACCAGATGTGTAGCATTGACCCTCTAGAAGTACCGCACCTCCAGCAACTGTCAGGGGTTGAGGGGAAGGCCGCGTGTAAATTCACAGGACATTGGTACCATCTCGAGAGAATTTTAAAGTTCCTCTCCTGTGCCAGACATGCCATTGATAATTTATGAGTGAACAGACATGCCTTAGTCCAGTCCTCTCCCGTCAACTCCCCATCCAGTTCAGCCTCCCATCTATCAAAATATCTGGGTCTATCCTCTGGGTCTTTATGAAGTAACTCTGAGTAAATGAAGGAGACTAGATGTGTAGGGGGACTTTCCTGGGTGTAGACTTTCTCAAAGCGGGACCGCACCGCAGAGAAGTTACCTTCTCGTTTGAATTTAGCCATGAATGATTGTAGTTGGGCATGTTCCATCCAAGATCCTTCACTATCAGGTGCCATTAAGGTCCTAGCGGGTACCAGTCCTCCTCCCCCAGATATTTGGAACACTCTAGGCTCATCTTCCACCTTCCATTTTAAAAATGAAGTCTTTTGCAATGCCGGGGGGAACAGTGGGTTTTTGAAGAGTGGTGTCAGGGGTCCAAGTTTTTTGGCCAGTAACCCCTTCCTGACCTCAAGGTCCCATATTTTTAGAGTCATTGTGATGGAGTTATCTTTGGGATCTATCTTGGGTCTATCAGAAGAGGGTAACCAGGGTAAGTACCTAAGGGTTGTATCTAAGTCACCCTGTTCTAAAGTCACCCATTGTTTAGTGGTGTGGTGGAACTGCCAGTCGAACATTCTCATCAGAGCAGCCGCCCTGTGGTACATTTTAAAATTAGGTAGTCCAGCTCCCCCTTGAAGTTTATGTCTATACAAGTTTTTAATACCTATCCGCGGTCTACGTCCTCCCCAGACAAACCTAGTGAGAAGGGTTTTTAAGCTATTAAAGAAACTAGATGGAACATCTAACGGGACCATCTGGAATAAGAACAGGAATCTCGGTAGTATGTCCATCTTTATCGCATTAATGCGACCAAACCATGAGATGTTTCTTTTATCATACCTCTGTAAATCATTAGTCGTTCTTCGTAGAAGTGGGAGGTAATTTAAGTCGAACCATCTACTTGGGTCTTTAGGGACAAAGATTCCCAAATATTTTAATGCCTCCGACTTCCATCTGAATGGAAAATGTTCCATCAGATGAGCCTTCTCGTTCACCGGGAGGGATACATCCATAGCCTCCGTTTTAGCTATATTCACCTTGAAGTTACTTAATTTACCAAATTTATCAAATACTTTCATTATAGAGGGGAAAGAGGTCCTGGGCTGGGTGACACATAAGAGTAGGTCGTCCGCAAATAACGCCGCCTTATAGGATTGGGATTTCCAAGTTAGGCCTTTAATGTCGGGATTTTGTCTGATTGCATTCGCGAGATGTTCCATTATGATGATATATATTAATGGAGATAGGGGGCACCCCTGACGAGTCCCGTTTCCAATGGGGAAAGCCGTTGACAAAGATCCATTAACTCTAACCTTTTCAGTGGGTCCTCTATATAAAGACAAGATCTTGTTTATGAAACTGTCTCCCAGCCCCAGCTGCACCAAGGAAGCCCTCATAAACCTCCAACTGACCCGGTCGAAGGCCTTTTCCGCATCAACTGAGAGCAGACACATCGGGATCTTCAAGGCCCTCGACCGGGCCATCAGAAGCCTCAATTTATTTGTATTATCTCTGGCCTCCCTCCCCTGAATAAACCCTACCTGGTCATTATGAATAATTTGAGGGAGGAAGGGAGCCAGGCGGTTAGCCAGAATCTTGGAAAACATTTTTACATCAATATTAATTAAGGAGATAGGTCTGTAGTTTGCTGCCTCAGTATGTTCTTTCCCAGGTTTAGGTATAACACTGATGTGTGCCTCCAGTGACTGGGGGACCCATGGATCGTCAGGGGAAATTGAATTGAAGACTCTCGTTAGGAAGGGAACAATCAAGGGGCTGAACAGTTTAAAGAATTTGGCTGTATATCCATCTGGGCCAGGACTCTTCCCTCCCGGGGAACTCTTAATGACCTCAGTTACCTCAGTCTCGGTAAATTCTGAGTCTAATCTGTCAGCGTCACAGGGTTTTATAGTTGGTAACGCGGTCGCCTCAATATAATCCCTAATCTTCCCGTCTCTCTGAGTCTGGTCCATGTCGTCGTAATGGCCTTTAATATTGTATACATGACTATAAAAATCACCAAAAGTCTGTATTATTTCGTCTGGGTTCTGTGTTAGGTCTCCGGTCGGTCGTCTGATTTGAGGAACTCTACCCGGGACGCCTCTGGGGTGCAGCAGTCTTGCAAGCGGTCTACCACATTTGTCACCGTATTCATACACAAACCTATGTAGTCTCTCCTTCCCCCGGAGGTATCTCTGGTCGATCAGACGTCTCAAGTCGTCTCTGGCAATCACCAGTTCGGCCAAGGTTTGCTGTGATAGGGACTGTTTGTGGGAGCACTCCAAGACTGATATTCTATTAGTCAGAGAATCAATTTTCTTTTGTTTTTCTCTCTTAATTCTAGACCCGTGCTTAACTAAAACCCCTCTAATGACACATTTCAAGGTCTCCCATTGAGTTGGTATAGTAGTGGGATCACCGGCATGAATGTTGAGAAATTCCGAAATGACCGTTTTAATCTCTGCGACGCACATCTCGTCGTTGAGGAGATTGTCGTTCAACCTCCATGTCCACTGTTTTTTGTGTCCCCCCCCCGGCAGTTGCATCTGACAGAATATTGGTGCATGATCCGACATGCAAATCTGGCCTATGGAGGCCTGGACCCGCCAGGTCAGGGTTACCTGACTTACTAGTATCATATCAATTCTACTGTAACTCTGGTGGGCAGATGAGAAAAAGGTGTAATCTCTATCATTGGGATGGAGGGCTCTCCAAACGTCTACTAAGCCCAAGTTTTGTATTTCTCTCTTTACTGCTCCCAGCTTTGCACGTGGAAATCTCCCCCCTCCCGAGGAGCTATCTATTGCAGGGTTAAGACTGAAATTAAAATCCCCCCCAACCAACAGAATACCTTCGGCAAACGCAGCCAGCTCCTTGAGGAGAGTTAAGCATTTGTCCAGGGGGTTACTGTTGGGGAAATACCAATTAGCCACAGTAAAAATGGTAGAATTCACCTTCATTTTCAGAAAGATGTATCTCCCTTCTCGATCTATGACAGAGTCCAGCACGGTATGAGCCAAGGATTTGTGTACTGCTATAGAGACTCCCCGAGAGCGTGTCTCCGGATTGGAGCTATGCAGCCAAACATTATATCGTCTGCCACCGATGCCAGGGACATGATCCCTCTTGAAATGCGTCTCCTGTAAAAGCAATAACATTACTTTTTGTCTATGCATTTCTTCAATTATCTTATTACGTTTTTGAGGGGTGTTAAACCCTTTTACATTATATGAGCAAATTTTCAGCTGATCCATTCTGTATATCTAGATTAAAAAATCTACTGACACTTCAGCTGTCCCGACTGGGTGTGTGTGTGTGTCCCGGACACCAACGGGCGCTATATGGGCCGCAGGGGAGCTTGAAGAGAAAAGAAAAGGTAGATAGAGAAAAGATCAAGTTTAGATAGAAGCAAAGAGAGTATAAAGTATTTACAGTCTAAGAATTAGGAAAAGAGAACAAAGGTCCAACTACGCGGGCCTCCGTCGGTTTTGTTATATGTAAAACAAACTTCTGAATCGCTGGAATGGTAGGGACAGTCTAAGCCCTGCACGTGTGTGCTTGGGAAATCCCTGTTGGGGAAGGACCTTCTATCAAGGAGCCCCCCGTCCCAGGCTATGTATTCGAAATTACATATATTTTTCCATCTTATAATATTAACTCTCACTCTGTGAGTTCAAGTCGTCTTCCATGTGTGTATCAGGGAAAGGGACCAGACCATCTATTAACTGTTATATTTCGCTTATATAATACATGAGCTCCATGAGAGTTGTTGGTACTCAATCAATCTTTCCAAAGGCTTACTTAAGAGAACCCAGTCACCCTCCCAGTGAGTAGTAAGTGGCAACCTCCACCCCTCCCATCTCCTATAGACCAGGCTAAGCATTCAGCTGATCCCAGGTAAAAGAGTGGTATAAGAAAGGAGGGTGAAGCCTAGGGAGGGGAGAGAGACACAGGGGAAACAAGAATGGGAGACTGGGAAGGTAACATGAGGGTAAGGAAAATTCAACAAATAAACACAAGATTATAAAATAGCAATTGTGGGATTAGGAATCTTTTGTAGTCAAGCAACTACAGCTTTGTAGGTGAGCATCCGACAGAGTGTCTATCTAGCGCGGAGGTCTCCGGTCTTCGTAGATCCTCTGTCCTCGACGAGGTACTCCCATCGGTCTCTGGAAACCGCCTGCGGCTCTCAGGGGAAACTCCGGCCACCCGTTGATAGACACCGGCGGCACATCCAAATCAGAGGTGAATGACTGCACGTCTGCAGGGGATCGAAGAATGTACATTCGGCCTCCCTTTCTCACTTGTAATTTAAAGGGGAACCCCCAGCTGTAATTCAAATCATGGTCTTTAATCACTTCAAGCAGAGGGCGTAGAGCCCTCCTTTTCTGGAGAGTTAAACTCGACAAGTCCGGTAGAATCGCCAAAGTTTTATCTCTAAATCTGCAGATCTTTCCGTTTCGTATCCTAGCCATAATAGCGTCTTTGATGACGTATCGATGTACCCTACAAATCACATCTCGGGGCCATTCAGGGTCAGAAGGTTTAGGGCCCAAAGCTCTGTGTGCTCTATCAAGTTCAATAATGTTGTTGGGGGGATCTCCCAGAATTTCGTTAAATAGGGTCTGGAGCACCTCTGGCAAGTCTCTGGATTCCACAATTTCGGGTAAGCCTCGTATACGGATATTGTTGCGACGTCCTCTGTTCTCGCCATCATCTAGGGCATCAACCAAATGCGAGATCTGAGTGGACTGCGTTTGCAGCATGATCTGTTGAGATCGACACATTTCCTCCAAGGCTGTGATTCTATGGGCATGGTCCTGTCCCTGGGAATCGACCCTATTAACTTCACCTCTCAGACAGGATAATTCACTCCGGTACGCCTGCTCTAGGCGTGCAATGTATGACTCCATGTCTTCCCTTGTAGGGATGGAGGCCATGCGGGCCCGGAGGTCTCCCAGCTCCGTCAGCACACTGGCTCTCTGAAGATGATCATCAGGGAAAAACATCGCCCCTGTGTTTTGCAGCATGGGTTGAAATCTGGGTCCTCCCGAGTTGGGCCCTGTGGTTCCCATCAGAACCGCAACTGAATCTGCCACATGGTCTGGGGATTTCTGGGGTGTCCCCTCTGCTCCCGTCTGGGTGCGTCGGGTGTCTGGGGTCTCGGGGTCTCCAGCATGAGACCCACGAGGGCTTGGTCCCGTTATTCATCTCCCTCCAGAGGCTCAGTGTTGGCACCCATCCCAGAGGGTCCCTCTCCTCCTCCCGATACCTTAGCTGCGAGCCCGCCGCTTCCTCCGTCATCCCGGCTTGTCTGCTGCTTGATCTCCTTGTCTGTACGCCCTCTGCTCGGCTGTGCCCCTCGCTTGGGTGTCTGTCAGCCCGTCCGTGATGTGAGGATCCTTGTGCAGCAACTGCCGCTCTGTTGGGCTCTGCTGCTCCTCTTCCCCTCTGCATCGCGGCCATCTTAGTTGAGACGCTTCTGGCGGGAAGTCTGTCCCTCTTATCAAAAAAGTGGTGTAGAGTAGTTCCTGGCGTCTTCTGAGTCGGGAGACTGGTGCCCGATGTCCTCACCGACTTCCCCTTGCTCATGGCTACCGTTAGAACTCCGATGGCTGAGTATAGGCAGCAGATATAAATCCCTGGGCGCAGGAGCTAGTATAACCAGCGTCCTCACTCCTCCATAGCCAGGCCACGCCCCCCAGATTTATTTTTTTACTATTCTGTGTTTGTTTTTTCTTCTCATGATCAGGTTTAAATGTTTAAATTTATTTATTATATTTTTTTCAATTTGTTTAGAATTGACAATAATGCAATACAATATGTGGCTTAATTTTACCAATACTGAAGATTATGGTAAAAGTGAACAGAAGACTTATGTGTTTGAAGTAAAAGTGATCTAACGGGGGCCATCCATTAGATTTCCTGCCGGCCCCAAATTACATTTTTGGTCACCATGGCAATGTCATAAAGTGGCATCCTTCATGCACAGACGCACATTAGGGTTGTTAGTGAGAGAGAACAGATTATTTCAGTTTCCTGTCACACTACAAGGATCAGACTGTTACTATGACAGCCCAATCTGGGTGACGGCAATGGGCTGCTTGGCTTGGTTTGCCATTAAAGATCTACAAATGATATACATCACCATGGAAAATGAAAGAATTTAGACTTTCAATATAAAACCTACATTTTTCCTCTTTAGTCCCTTTCCTCATTCACTGTTCAATTCTATTTTTTGTAAGTAGAAACAGAAGGTGATTGTCATATCAGCTCTCCTTCCTACATGAAGGGGGATGTAACATTTGTGCTGGTCCCTGTCCAATTCTTTTCTGCTTTGGCTGCTAGACGATGCCACAACTGCTTTGTGGGTTATGCATGCCAGCATTAGTCCTGTTTTAATAGTGGGACTAGATAAGGGAACTAGGCGGTTACTTTTCTGGTTTTAATTAATCTTTTCTGGACAGAGATGTCCACTATTTATAATCCACCGGTAATATAGCAGCGGCGTAATTAGAGTCTGATGGGCCCTGGTGCGAAATTTGGACCTGCCACCCACTCTCCCCACACACGCACGTTAGTCAGATGTATCAGATGTAGATTTCCTGGTATATATGATCCACTTCCTGGTATATATGGCCAATTAGATTTGCTCTTGGGCTGCATTAGGGGTACTTCACACACAACAATATCGCTAGTGACATCGCTGCAAAGTCACAGGTTTTGTGACGTAACAGCAACCTCGCCAGCTACCTTGCTACTTGTGACACGTAGCATCGATCAGGCCCCCACTGTAAGATCGCTGATCGTTACAAATCGTTCTGGACCATTTTTACCATTTTTAGGTTGTTGCGCTCCCGCTGGGCAGCGTGCATCGCTGTGTTTGACAGGGACAACGTCCAACGATCTCAATACTACGCCTGAGAGTGACAGGGTCCCAATGACTGCCGTATTGTTGCTGAGATCTGACTGTTTGACATCTCACCAGTGACCACGTAGTGACGCACCAGCGATCAAATCGTGGTTGTGATCGCTGGAAAGTTGCAGCATGTAAAAGGGCCCTAAGTCCTTGTTTGCATTCTTTTCCTAATTCTTCCTGTCTTCTCACCTATTTGTGAATTTTGATCATTCTCTTGTTTTATGATTATGTTCCTTATGTGACTTCTTAGCTTTGACACTGCTTGGTGACCCTTCATGCCTCTGACTATCTCTGAATGGCAGTCCTTCCATGGAAGCAGTTCACTGGACTGCATTGTAAGAGAAGATCCCTGTATAAAGGGTTAAAGAGTTAAGGTCAGTATTCCTGTGGAATCTGCTACATGGAGTGGCTTTTTCTAAGTCTGACAGAAGTAGCCTTTTTGAGTCTGGTGTCTCAAAGGTTTTTATGCACTTATGGTAACTTGCATGGGATAATAGGGCCTTTCTCAAAACTACTGCACCTGACCAAACCGGTTCCTGTGCAGACTAAAATCCATTGCTGCACAGTCCCTGGTGGCACCTGCATGGTGCGTGGGTTGGAATAGTCATATCCACTAAATCAGGAAATGACAACTCAGACCTGGTTGCCTAATAGGCCACTGAGCTTTCTTCATAACTCCTTAGGAGTTGTGGAGCACTAAAGCCTGTCAGGATAGAAGGGATCCTAGGTGAAAAAACATAACACATGAATACAAAGTGGAAAGAGTAATGTAGGAAAGCCTTATATTATCTAACTACCTAACTCTTGGCAGGATAAAGGAGTAGAATAGACAGCAAAAATAATAAACTTAGCTTTTCTCCATCTGACTACCATAAATCCTTAGCACTATGGTTAGAACTCTGAGCAGGATCCACATAGTTGTATAGCCAGCAGTCAAGACTAGGAAGGGGAAGGTGTAAATAGCCACACCCACAATGTGAAAGATTAGTCTAAATATTAAATGGAAACGAATGCTGACCAAAAACAATGAGATAAAGGTAAAAGATAATCAGAAACTCAGATAAAGACTAAACCTGCTGTGGCTTAAGGTTGGTTTCACATTGCGATTTTTCCTGTCCATGACTACTTTTTGCAGGACTCCACGGACAGGAAATGAATTGCATCAGAGGTGACCGCCAGATGCCATTTCTGTGTCCGGGTGCGTGATTTTCACGGACCCGGACACAGAAAGCCCGAAACTGCAAAGTGCAGGCAAGCCGGGCACTTTCGCACCCGCAATGTATATATGTACATTGTGGGAGTGAACTTAAGTAAAAGTAAATGTTTAAAATAAAAAATATATATGCTCACCTCTCCAGCGAGTCCCCCGATGCGCTCCATCTAGCTCCTGAGGGTTCAAGGACCTGAGGAGGCGAAGCTACCCGATCAGCTGATTGGTCACATCTCCGGTCACATCACCGGAGTTACCGCAGTAACCGGTCATGTGACCGATCAGCTGATCGGTTAGCCCCACCCAGCTAGGTCCTCACACCGTGGAAAATAGATACCGACATCGGGGGACACGCTGGAGAGGTGAGCATATATATTGTATATTGTTAACACTTGCTTTTACTTCATTTCACTTCCGCAATGTACACAGCACAGGGTTGCCAGATTGAATTCCAAGGCATGACAGAGGAACTATTTCTTCTTATGGCATAGAAGACATAATAGCCTTTCATATTTTTGGAGGAGAGATAATTTGCATATCTTTCTCCAGGGAGCATTTTTTACTCTTTATGCCTCCTTAGTTTGGCTGTAACTGTACATTTGTATATCCGGTCATCATTGTAGCAGTAATCACCCAATGTTTTCGGGTGTCAGACACCCAAGGACCTTAATTTGATGACCTTTCTTAAGTTCTTAAAAATGTCTTCAACACAGCAAATGCCATTGAACATGTCATGATAGGTGTTAATTTACACATTGGTGCTACAAGATATCTTGTTGCATTGTGGTATGTGTGTCCTTTAACCATATTTTTCATGTTAAACTTGCACATGATTTAAATTTGGCTGCAGAAAGAAATAGTTTCTTTATATTTCACCTCTCTGTTGCAAAGATATTGACAGCCAAAAATTTGGCAGCTAATGAGTGAATTTTAGTTAAGTCCAAGTGGGTGTTAGTACATAGTATTTACTGGGTGTGTGCACTTCAGTCTCTTGTATGACACTGACCAATCATAGACAGACAGCAACATACAAGTGCACAAGGACCTATGGTGATGTCATCATGGTCACAGGGTGACCTGAGTCTACAGTTCCTGCCAGCTGGAGCATGCAGACTAAATAAGCCCTGAAGATATATTACATAGTGTGGAAGTATGAAAATAATAACTCCACTCTATTCCGCTCCGAGGAATGGACAAACTTGACAAACCATGACAAACTTGGTGAAGGGTCCATTTATTCTTTCCTTAGGTGGTATTAGAGAGCTGTCTTTCATCCTCTTGGGGAATAGCTGATTTGCATAGAAATAATGGATGTATTTCCATTCCCAACTTAGGTAGAGATGTGCATAAAAAGTATTGCAATGGTTACCCCTGCATCTCCTATATGCTGCCTATTATCACCTCTTTTGGATTTCATATTATGGGCCTCGTCTTTCAATATGTTATATGGATGTTCTTTGCAATTGTATCTTTATATTTATTGGTTCAACTGTATTTGCACTTATAGATTATTATTATTATGCACTCCTTTACTCCTTTAATCCATTTTTCTTAATTAATTTGATCACTATTACCACATTCACATTAAATCATCTTATGAAATATTGTTTTCAATGCATAGTGGCTAGTTAAGATAATTTTACATTTTTTGGGGTATAATTGCACATTCTATATTCATCAGGTTTTCATAAAATAATCCTTTTATTGATACAGTAGAACATTTATTTTATACTCTGTAAATAAAAGGATTCTTTTATGAATACCTGATGCTGGATTTCTCTGGACTCTTGTGATGGAAGTTTGGAGCTAGACTTCATCTGAGCACTGTCAAGGTTTCAATCACTTCCCATTATATGAAAAGATCATGGTGAGCAGATTATTTCTATGTGACTCTATATAACAAGGCTGTTTGAAGGGCCCTGATTCAAAGTTTGGACCTTGCCCCTCGCCCGCATGTTGGTCAGATATATGGGCCCTTCTAGTGTTCTAAATCCTATATGAACATATGTGTAGTAGCCCCATATCCCATTATGTAGTACACTGTTGTGTAGTAATGTCCTCCATCCTGGTATATATGTTATCCATCCTGGCATACAGTATATGTTTCTCATCATCGGCCAATCCTGGTATATATGCTCCCAATCCTGGTATGTATGTTCATTTTCCTTTGACTATTCTGGTATATTTGTTCCGCATCTTAGTATATATGTTCCTCATCCTGATATATATGTTCATAGTCCTTGGCACATCCTGGTATATTTGTTTAATATCCTGGTATGTATGTTCTTTGTTCTGGGCCCATCCTGGTATATATATTTCTCATTACAATATAAATGTTCCATATTGGTATATATGTCCCTGAGTCTCTTAGTATATATGTTGCCCATCCTGTTATACATGTTTCCTATCCTGGTCCCATCCAGGTATATATATATTTCCCAGTCTTGCATATATGTTCCCATCCTGGTTTATATCTTCCTCATTCTGGTATATGTATTCCCCATCCTGGGTCCATTCTGATATATATGTACCCATACTGGCATATATGTCATCATCCATTGTCCATTCTGGTTTATATACCCCCATCCTCATATAATAGTTCATCCATCTTGGAGCAATCCTTGTATTTATGTCCCTCTATCCTGGGCCCATCCTGGTATATATATATCTCCCATCCTGAGCCAATCTGGGTACATAAGTACCCCATACTGGACTCATCCTGGTTTATGCGTCCCCGTCAATTCTTTTCACCTTCCCTTCACTCCCCTGGTGTGCGGTGTTCTCTTCAGAAGCCAGCAACTGACTTTGGCATGCAAGTGATGGGCAGCACATGACGTCATTGCTATATGCCCCCAGTCACAGGCATTACAACATCAGCTGTCGGCCTTTGGTTGGTCATTATCTTGTATTACTGTTCAGAGACCTGATAGGTCTCCATGCAACAATACACTTCTGCTGAATGTGCATACTAGGAGTCACATCCAGCTGAAGTAGGCTCTGGTGTGGGTGGGCCCCCTCAACTCCCAGGCCTAGTCAAGACGACCTCTGCATCTGTGATCATTACGCCCCTGCACCAGGGGTCTTCTCATGTATCCACATTATTGTTGGTGGGATTTGTCTTTTTATCTGATACAGGCACATTGGGCAATTTTTGAATTTTTGAGTTTTTTTTAAGTGTTTTTAATTGTTTTATATATCTAATAAAAATTGTTACATTATAGTGATGTGCTCATTGCCTTCGTTAAGCCACTTTCTTATCCTTCCAGAATTAGGGATAGATGGAACAATCCCATGGCCTGATGCAAAATGTATCAGTGCTCATTGTCTGTATGTGTCATAAGTTATTGAGAATAACGTGTAATAATATACAGATGAGGTTCAGTTCACATTACCCTTATTCTACACTTAGGATGATAATGGGAGTTAATAGTAGTAGTGTGAACTGAGACTTATAAGAAAATGTTCATTTGTTTGAAGGAATAAAACAAACGCCAAGATTCAGGATTATAGCTGTAACTTTGCTTATAAGTGGATCCTTACATTATTTCAGCACTTTCCATTCGAAAGGAAACTTCGGTAAAAAGTAAAATCTCTTATTCTAATTGAATGAAAATTGTAATTAATAATTTCTGAGCTGAGCTGTCTGATAAACCGCGGCGCCTCTACCATTTACAATTCAGGCTTCCACAAGGAGGAAAATAGTAAATGCGAAAAAAAACCAAGGAGAATTACCAAGCAGAATTTTTTTCCCGAATATTGACAGTCTGGAAAGGATCTGTCAAGTATCTGCTTTTTTTTTCAAGTGTCAGCATTTTCCAGATCTTCAGGCCAGAACTGTGACAGTAAAGGGCATCGGAACTTCTTAAAGTGAAGCTTGCAGTATACAAGAGCTGCAAATATTATTCACATATGGATGTAATTTTAAGCGCAGAGGTTCTCCAATCTGTAAGTATGATATATGAAGTAGCGGTCATGGGGGTAGATATTTTACTGGACTTTACGGGACATGTTATAAATCTACAACATGGTGGTCTGAAAAGATTAAAACAAACAGACCCACCACCAGACCCATCATGTTTCCTAACTGCTGTCTCTGTCACTGTCACGATGGGATAGCAGGGTTAAATGCAGTGTCCTTTAACTACTAGGTTCCAAAACTATCCTTTATCCTAGAGGTACACTCAAAGGTCGAGAGGTCTGAGCCGCCAGCGTAACCCTATTTCCTGAAAATGCACTGGAATACCCGCACTCCCAATCTAAAGGAACAGGAGATGAAACAATAGATCACTGCTTAGAATTTGCTGCTTTGCTCCTGCTAGCAGCAGGGAATGGCACCAGGTCAGCTGATCTTACAGCAGTGGCTCAAACACCTCCACTCTCCAGGATGGTCAAGGTAAGATTGAGCTATCAACGACAACTGCTGAAGGATCACATGGCAGCTTAAGGAGTGGTGGGAGTGCACATTGCAGCAAACATTCTTAGCACTACTAGCAAAGAAACAATATTAACCACGGCTGGTACTGAAGAAATGAACACCCAAAGTAAAAACAGCACAAAGAGCTGTCACAGACTGGTGACAGTCACATTCACTGGTGTATCAATTCCTTCCAGTGGCAGAGGAGGACTTCACATAACTCCTGTCACCTTCAGCTTGGAAGGCATTTTTCCGATTCAGCTATCAACGGGGCCGATGATTGTCGACATTGGTCTCATGAAGCCTCCACTAGAAGAGAAAGTGAGGAGACTAGTATTGGACGTGAGCCAAAGTATTTAGAAAAATCAAGGGTCTGGGAGGTGAGTGTGTTTTTATTATTTTTAATGCACCATAAGCTCATTTTGTAAATAAAAAAATAGTCGACAAGCCATTTTACCTTTACCAACAATTTCAGACTACAGTATTTGGAATGATTAAGGCTATAGTCAGTGGGAAATATGTTGTAAAATAAACCAGTAAAACCTAAATTTGTTAATTGTTTGCTCTATTGAGTAGATATAGAAATCCTATAAAAAAAAAACACATTTACATAGATAGATAATAATGGAGGAGTGTTCTTAAAAGCACTTGTGTCATGATAATGTTTCTTTGTATAAAAGCGCCAATCACCCAATTGAAATGCTCCTTCATTCATTGTACTCCATGGTGCATCGTCCTGTGTAAACCTGACTCGTGCTGCCGAGAAACAAAGTGGTGTATGCCCACTGAGCGATCTGCAGTATTACAGATTATTCAACACACATCGCCGATGGTCAGTCGGTGTAAACAGAGCCTTAGTCCATGTAGTTGCAATGGGTTTCTATTTTTTTCTGTCTTTGCCACTTGTGATCCAACTGTTCAAATTTATCTAACATATCTTTTTAATATAAATCAATATTTTTACATCCAAATGTGTTATACTGCATACAAAAGTGTAAGTGTAGCCTACCTTTGAGCTGGACATGATGTAATGTGTAGCATCCCAGGCATGGTGTTCTCTCTTGGGGCCCGGTTCCGCTTGATCCTGTCCTTGTCACTGCACGTCACTGACAGATGCCAAGGTATTAGTACTATTGTTAGGCAGGGACTGTAACGATAAGGTCACCTTGTCGCTGGTTGGACAGCTTACGCATTCATATGATCATACCAATGTCACTAAGTACCCTAATTATTTTTTTTTGCATTATGGCATTTTCACTTTTAGCATTTTGGGGGTATTTGCTCAATTATTGTTTTTTTGTTGTATTTTCCATTAGGAGGCCAGTGTGAACTTGCGCTACTTCAGAGTATCACCTTAGTTCCAGCTCTGGTTTTATTTATGCAAAAGTGTAAAATAGTAAAAATAATACTGTACTAGATGGTTGAGATAATAGAATATTACTGTTTAGTAATTACTTAACCTGCAAAAATATGTCAACTCGGTTAACATAATGAAAGAACATAAAAAAATTCAAAGTTTTGGAAAAATGTTGGAAACACAATTCTGGAAACCAATTCATGACATATTGGGCACGTCATGGGCCGGCTTCATAACTTTGATGTTAGTTCACACACTGAGATTGCATCACCCCCTGCACATATCAGCTGATTTAATGAGCCAACATGTGAAGATAACAGATGCAGACAGAAAAGAGTTCTGACCGCATCAGTAACCCTTCACCCCCTGGCAATTTTCCGTTTTTCGTTGTTCCCTCCCCTTCTTGCAAGACCCATAACTTTTTAATTTTTCCATCAATATAGACATATGAGGGCTCGTTTTTGTGGAACAAGTTGTACTTTCAGAAGAAATGATTTATTTTACCATATAATGTACAGGAAAATGGGAAAAAATCTAAGTGCGGTGAAATTGCAAAAAAAAAATGCAATTACACATTTGTTTTTTATTAATCATGTTCACTATATGGTAAAACTGATGTGTTGGTATGGTGCCTCGGGTTGGTATAAGTTTGTAGATACCAAACGTATATTTTTACTGTTATGTAAGTGGTGAAAAACAAATCAGAAGTTTATAAAGAAACAGAATTGGGTTGGTATGAGTTTGTAGATACCAAACATGTATGCTTTTACTGTTATCTAAGGCTTCACACCAAGTTTTTCGTTTCAGGGGCTGTCCAGTATGAACTGGACAGCTCCGGATCCAATTTTGCCCCTATCTCTATGGTGCCGGATGGAGTCGGATGGCAGTTATTTGCCTTCCGGTTTTGTTCTGTCCAGGAGGATCTGACTGTTTTTGTTTTTTACCCCAGACACAAAATCGGACCTTGCAGCATTTTTTGTGTCCGGGGCAAAAATTGCACAAAACCGGATCCTCCCAGATCCGGCGCCCATAGCATGGGAGTCTATAGGTGCCAGATCGTGCTGGATCCAACATAAAATTGGACCAGTTCCTGGACACAGGGTGCTGAAAGAGCAGCAGCTAATAAAAGCAGCCACCGCTAAATTTCAGCACCTGGAGAGCTCCCCAGCTGAAATTTCAGCATCGCGGCCAGCTCCACTGCAGCCGTGCTGGTGAAATTTCAGCACTGGAGTGAAGCCGGCAAAAATCAGGATCGGAGGGCAGATTTCCTTCCGGTTCTGCTTGTCCGGGGCTGTTAGGTTGTGTCCGGTGTATCCTGCAAAACATCGGACACAACCTGACAGCCGAAAAACGTGGTGTGAAGCCGGCCTAAGTGGTGAAAAAGAAATCAGAAGTTTTTAAAGAAACAGAATTGCACTTTGTCGCTATTTTCCATAACCCCTCACATTCCCATGTTTCAAATCTGGGGCTGTGTGATGGCTTATTTTTTGACTCTTGAGATGATATTTCTAATAATACCATTTTGGGGTGGATGCGTTGTTTTGATCGCTTGTTATTACATTTTATTGCTATGTTGCGGTGACCAAAAAAACCTTGATTTTGGCATTTGAAGTCTTTTTTCCATTATGTAGTTTACTAATCTGATTAATTGATTTTATATTTTGATAGATCAGGTATTTCTAAATGGGGTGATTCCAAATATGTGTTTTTTTAATAGTTTTATTTTCAATGGAGTAAAAGGGGGTGATTTGAACTTCTGTTTTTTTTTCATATTTTTAAAAACATTTATTTTTATGTTATCTTTAGTTTACACTGGCCACTAGAGGGTCTAAGCATTGTACAGTTCTATTGCTTGTCCTATTCTACAGCACTTCAGTACATAGGGTAAGTGATCACTGTCTGTGGATGCTGGTGCTCGCCATCCATCCACAGGATGTGATTCAGGTCAGATTCCGGGGTCATTTCTGACCACAATCTGCTGACGTTCTCAACCCTCTCCCCTCTCTTCCTCGACCTCTCTGCTGCCTTCGACACAGTTGACCACTCCCTCCTGCTTCAAATTCTAGAATCACTTGGCATCACTGACCTAGCCCTCTCCTGGATCTTCTCGTATCTAAAAGACTGGACCTTCAGCGTCACCCACTCCCACACGTCCTCCTCACCCCACCCCTTATCTGTTGGAGTTCCCCAAGACTCAGTCCTGGGACCCTTACTCTTCTCCATCTACACCCTCGGCCTCGGCCAACTCATCAAGTCCCACGGACTCCAATACCACCTCTACGCTGACGAGACCCAACTCTACCTTTCCGGTCCTGACATCACCTCTCTGCTATCCAAAATCCCACACTGCCTGTCCTCCATCTCAACCTTCTTCTCCGCTCATTTCCTCAAACTCAACATTGATAAAACATCGTCTTCCCCCCAAGTCGCTCTTTCCCCCACCCGACCTAACCAACACTGTCAACGACTGCACACTCTCACCCGTCCCCCACGCCAAGTGCCTCGGTGTAATCCTCAACTCTGCCCTTCAAGCCACACATCCAGGCCCTCGCCACCTCCTGCCACCTTCAGCTTAAAAACATCTCACAGATCTGCTTCTTCCTTGACCATGACTCTGCCTAAACACTTAGTGCATGCCCTCATTATCTCCCGCCTCGACTACTGCAACCTCCTGTTCACCGGCCTCCCCGCTTCCTCCCTTGCACCCCTCCGAACCATCCTCAATTCCGCTGCCCGACTCATCCACATGTCGCCCTGTTACTTCCCCGTCACCCCCTCTGCCAATCCCTCCACTGGCTCGTACTTCCCAGACATCTCAGTTCAAAACCCTAACCCTGACATGCAAGGCCATCCACAACCTGTCCCCTCCATACATCTACAACTTGGTCTCCCGATACCACCCCTCACGCAATCTGCGCTCCTCTCAAGAACTCCTTCTCTTCTTCCCCCGCATCTCCACCTCCCACAACCGCATATAAGACTTCTCTCGTGCATTCGCCATACTCTAGAACTCTCTTCCACACCATATCAGACACTCCCCTACCCTGGGAACCTTCATGAAAAACCTGAAGACCCACCTCTTCTTTCAAGCCTATAACCCACACAGAGACCTAATCCACTGCACCATCTCACCTCTCCCCCTCCTACTGTCTTCGACACATCCCCTATAGTCTGTGAGCCTTTGCGGACAGGATCTCTGCCCTAATGTACCTGTATGATTTATTCGTCGTTATTTATGTTCTCGTCCTCGTTCTGCCCTTCACATGTAAAGCGCCATGGAACCAATGGCGCTATATAAATAAATGCTACTAATAATAAATAATTTCAGGACCCCTGGCTTTGCAGATGACAGATCAAGATTCCATGATTGCTTCACGGGATGTCCGATTATGGCGGTGAACAGCGCGATCCTGCTCCAAGGCTTTGGATCGCGCTGTCAGTGAATGACCTGATCACCGCTATTAGCTAATCAATTCAGCTGAAGAGATCAGTTGAGATGAGTAGGGGATGATGCAGGTTTACAGCTTGAGTCTGCATCAAAGTGTAATAGGCGACCTGTGACGCACATGTATGTTATAGGTCTTGAAGAGGTTAACCCTTTAGATTGTGCTGTTAGTGATCTAAGGAGCTGCAGTGGGGGTAGCACCATTCCCTCACTGCGATAGGGACACCTATTCCTTCATATATCTATATTGATGGAAAAATAACAAAGTTATGGCTCTTAGAAGAAGGGGAGGAATACTTATTCTCACACCCCAAATATAAAAAAAAAATTCAAGAAGAACTACAATACTATTTCAAAATAAACGACACTAAAGATGTATCCATCACAACTTTGTGGACAGCGCATAAAGCTGTAATAAGAGGAATTCTGATTCAACTTAACGCACAACATAAGAAGTTGCTTCAAACTCAAACAAAAAAAATTACCCAAGAAATTAAGCTACTAGAGGAGGATATCATCATAAGACCTACAGACGCAAATCATCTAAACCTGCTGAAACTGAGAGCTGAACTTAGATCTTTACTAACTCACGAATTTGACAAAATTGTTAGAATTACCAAATCCAAATTTTATTCAAACATTAACAAACCGACCAAGACTTTCGCGAACCTCATTAAAATTCACAGAACTAAAACTAATATTCACCAAATCAAAAATAAACATGGCCAGATTGAAAGAAACCCACCGGAGATATCAAAAACTTTTGCAGAATTTTACCGGAACCTATACAACCTGAAAGATGACATTTCTGAACCAAAACCCTCATCATCTAATGTTAAAAAATTTCTGGACGAAATTACTCTTCCATCACTAAAGAATGAAGAACTAAATATGCTTAATGAACTCTATACTGAAAAAGAAATCTCGCAAACCATAAATTCGCTAAGCAAATGCAAATCACCAGGACCAGATGGAATACAAAACGAATACTATATAAACAATGAAGCCATTCTCACACCCTACCTAACGAAATTAATAAACTCCCTAACCGATAAAGAACTTAAGCTACCCCAAGAAATGCTACAAGCAATAATTTCAGTCATTCCAAAAAACAAAGGTGACAAAGATCTAGTATCTAACTTCAGACCCATATCACTACTAAACACTGATTTAAAAATAATAACTAAAACAATTAACTCAAGAATTCAACGCATATTACCAAACTTAATAACTAATGACCAAGTAGGTTTTACTCAAAACCGAAACTCAACAGATGCAACTAGGAGGATATTAAACTTAATATCACACTCAGAAATCACGAACAACCAGTTGGTGTTGGTCTCTGTCGATGCCGAAAAGGCATTCGACAGAGTCCAATGGGACTACCTTTTTGAGGTTCTCCAAAAATTTGGCTTTCAAGGAAAAATTTTAAACACTATTAAGACCCTTTACGTTAACCCATCTGCTAGAATCCTCACAAACAATCACCTCTCTGATCCAATCCCTCTGTCAAATGGAACGAGACAAGGATGCCCTCTTTCCCCATCACTATTCAACTTATTTATCGAACCATTAGCACAGAAAATTAGGACGAACCCAAACATAACGGGCCTAAACATAAATCAAACAGACTATAAAATATGCTTATTCGCAGACGATATTATTTTGACCCTCACCAATCCAATTTCCTCCATCCCAAATCTTTTATCAACTATACAAGACTTTGCAAATATCTCTTCCTATAAAATTAATATTGAAAAAACCCAGGTCTTAAATTTTAATTCAAATGAAATAACAACTAAAACTCTACAAGAAAACACACCCTTTAACTGGAAAGCCGAAAACTTAAATTACTTAGGTATAACTATCACAAAATCAATTAATAACACCTACGAAACAAACCTTAAATCACTCCATAAGAAAATACAGAATGACATTATAAACATATCCAAAACCGATCTCTCATGGATAGGGAAAATCGAAGCATATAAGCTATTCGTCCTTCCCAAAATACTTTACGTATTTAGATCAATCCCGCTACATCTTACGCAATCCTGGTGCAAAAAATTACAAACCCAGCTCTCTAAATTTATATGGGGAGGGAAAAAACCAAGGGTCTCCCTAACCACAATACAAAAAAGCAGAAACAAGGGAGGTCTGGCAGTACCAAATATCTCAGCCTACTACTATTCCACAATGATTAAACTCAGCCAAAAATGGTGGGATAACTCTAACAAACCAAAGTGGGTGGACCTGGAAAAATCCAACCGAAAAACGGAAGATCTTAGGTGGTATCTACTAGCATATCTCTCTGAAAAGAATAAAAAGCTACCGAAAGAACCTATACTCAAAGCAACAATACGTGCATGGAGATCACTAGTTTCAGTAACATCAAAATTTCAAACAAAGATCCCTCCGAAATGGATACCAATCGACGCCCTAACAGCTTTCACAACTAATCTCAAAACTAAACCTTGGTTGGACAAAGGGATAAAAACCCTAGCAGACATTACGGACAACGAAAATCAACTACTACCTTTGTCACAACTTCAAATTAAATTCAAATTATCCAACGAAGACCAACCAACATGGAATAAATTAAAATTACTCCTTGGCAAACTCAATGACAAAATTTATCTACCACTCATCGTAACACAACTATTCAGATATGGACAAGCTAAAATATTTTGGACTTTAAGAAACATATACTCTGAGTTCAACCAAGACTCAAAAATAATAGAATCATCAACAATGGAAACCTGGACCAAAGAACTTCATACACCAATAAATCTGGAGTCTTGGGAACTAGCCTACAAAACCGTCCACAAAAGTATAACCAATGCATCTCTTATAGAAAATTTCTACAAAACAACCACAAGATGGTACTATACCCCAATTAGAATACACAAATTCGATATCAAACAATCCCCCAAGTGTTGGAGGAACTGCGACAACTTAGGAACTTTAGAACATATGCTATGGAGTTGCCCCTCACTTGAAGAATACTGGGGGAAAATTCAACTACTCATTAACGAAATTTCCGAAGAAGAAATCGATCTGACACCGGAATTAACTCTACTATTGATTGACATAAACAAAGTCCCTACACGATCAAGAGCACTAGTAGTTCACATATTATTAACTGCCAAAACTCTAATAGCACAAAAATGGAAGGAAACCACGCCCCCTTCATTTACCTCTCTAATTAACTCCATAGCGACACACAACGCCTACGAATGGACACATGCCACAAGAAATAATCTATTGAAGAAATATGCAAAAAAATGGACACAATGGAACAACTTTTTTCCTACAAACAGAAAGAATCTTGAAATGGAACACGAACAGCACTAATGTCTGAATTGGGAACACTCCCCCCCCCCCCTATTACCCTTTTTTTTTACCTATTTTTTCCCCCCCCCTTCCCCTACTTTTGGATCTCCTCTTTTCTGACTTTTATTGTTTGCATATAAGAACTATTACTGTTAACTAATTAAAAGTTTATCAACTTAGATTTTGAAACATATAAAACACTATCGAAAATGTTATTGTTAACTAATTGTTAATTGATGTTCATTACATTTAATCTAATAAAAATATTTGAACAAGAAGAAGGGGAGGAAAAAACAAAAAATGGAAAATGGAAAATCGTTCTGTGGTAAAGGGGCTAACCCTACTGGCATTATTGTTTGGGTATTGGGACATTACATTATTAGGTATAAACACTGCAGGTCTGATTTCTGGTCAGCAATGTTGTGCTCTTATGGTGGGTTTACACACACCAATTTATCTGTTCAATCTCTGAACCAATCTCTGGTTGCAGTGAAATCATGGATACATTGCTCCATGTTGTACACAGCCACAAAATGGAGCAATGTATCCATGATTTCACTGCAACCAGAGATTGGTTCAGAGATTGAACAGATAAATTGGTGTGTGTAAACCCACCATTAGGCACAGGATTGTGTCGTTGGTGTAGCCAGAAATTATGAGGGTTTAACCAGTAAATATGAGGGCGATGCTCATACATGTAAAATAAACTGTGGCTCACTAATACATTTCATTAACTACATTACAAACTTAAAAGGGGTTCTCTTTTATGAGAAAACCAAATATCTTAAATGCTATAAATAAACTTCTAAATACTTTCGTTTAACAAATACCAATTATTTTGTCTAGGGAGGTAATTACTGAAGAATTTAAATATTTGCCACCTTGATATACTGGCAGAAACTTGTCCTAGAATTTTAATAGACCAGTATGTGTGCTCACCGGATAAATTGATAAATTGTCCTAGGACAAGGGGTGCTCAGGTAAGAATAGGCCACTCACATTTCTGTCAACCCTATATATCTGATCTAACACTGGCGATAATAGCTATGCTGAGGTAAGAAGAGTCTGCTTACACTGTTGTCTACCATGTCTGTCTGATCTAATACAGGAAATGCCTGGAATGCTGAGGTAAGAAGAGGCTGCTTACACTGCTGTCTACCATGTCTGTCTGATCTAATACAGAAAATGCCTGGAGTGCTGAGGTAAGAAGGGGCTGCTCACACTGCTGTCTACCATGTCTGTCAGATTTAATACAGGAAATGCCTGGAATACTGAGGTAAGAAGAGGCTGCTCACACTGCTGTCCGCCCTGTTTATCTAATCTAACACTGGAGTGTGCTAAGATAAGAAAAAAGCTGCTTAGGCTGGTTTCACATAACGTTTTTGTGCCTGTCCGTGGATCCGACTTTGAAGGGGATCCCACGGACAGGCACGGATCCATACGGATCCCTGCAATCGGATGGCAAATATACTGGTATATACTGGGGTCCAATTTCTTTTTAGATTTGCGTTAAGGCCTGTAATCTGGTGTAAAAACACATGTAACATATCATTATGACATCAGTGTGTAAATAAAAAATTCGGCCAAGTAGGTAATGGTGTAATGAAAATTCCATTTGCTCTTCTATAATGTTTAAGGCATCTACACTGCAAGTAGATCAATTTCATGTTGGTATCTGGCCAAAGCTGCTTTACAAGCGCTGATAATACCAGGTCATTATCACATTGTGCTGTATGTAATTCTAACACCTTCCTATCCTACATGTCACAGATTATCTGGTTCATTATTGGAATGCATCTGATCTCTCATGCTTACAAGTTCAAGTACAAAGCCCCCATTTACAAGAACACTTCCAGAGTTAATGACTGTAACATGGATCTGGAAGAATGATTTTAACAGATTTTCCAACACTAACTGTGCTAAAAGGAAAGCTCAGCTGGAGAACTGGTCTCCTAATTTCTACACAATTTAAATGTACAGTTCAATTTGTAGATGACAATCATAAAGGAAATAACAAGTGAGCTGTTTAACTTAAAGGGAACTTGATGGTTGATACAAGTGGTATGAACCATATAGTGGAGCTTCAGAGAAGACGTCTCTACTTCCATGTGTGTTTACAGATCTGTTAGTCAATGGAGGCAGAAAGGGGAGTCAGTGGGAACCAACATCTAGGAAAGGGGTGGGGATCTCCAGGCCTAAAGAGCCGTCAACAGGTCATATTTTTAGGATTTCCTTAGCATTGCACAGGGGTTGGAATCATGACCTTTGCAATACTAAGGAATTCTAGAAAACATGACCTGTTGGTGGCCCTTGAGGCCCGGAGTTCCCCACCACTGGTCTTGGACTAGTCTACTGAGTGGCACAGTCCCCAACCAGGCATTAAAGGGAATCTGTTAGTAGGATCAATGCTAATAAGGGTAACATGGGTATGCGGACCATAGACATTTGAATGATGCTTTGATATCTGTGATCCAATGTCTTGTTCTGGACAAATGCACATTCTTCTTATTTATAAATGAGATATTAAGATCTACAGACGGGACACAATTCTTCCTGAAGAGCTTATTTTAAATGAAACAGGGACATGTGAATCACTTCTTAAATTTATCATCAATTTATTTTTTGTCCTTTTACTCCAGTCCAGGCATGTATTCAAAACAGACTTGAAAGAGGGAAATATATTTACCATAGTATATGGCAACTGAAATCTATAGTAGCCCCTGACTATATAGTAAATATATTTCTGCATCTTCTTCTCTTCACTGTTTACCGGTACTTCTGGGGCCCTGCTTGGTTTCTGGGCATCCTATCAGGTCATCACATCACGACATGGTCAGCTGGACATGATCAAATCACCTCATGTGACAATGTGGTGCATTGCAGATTATTGTGTAATGACGACATAACATGCATCCTTGGCTACACGATTGTCAAAAGGTTAGGAGAACACTGAAGTCATATTGAGAGCGTCTTGGACAAACAGGAGATGCAGGAAATTGTGCTGGCTGGTACGGTTGAAGGCAGAGTTGAGTATGATATTTGACTTTTTTTTAATCCCTTTCCAGGTCATTCAGAATCCTCCAATCCTGGAAAAGTCTAAATGAACTTGATTAGATATAAGCAAGTCGAATCAATAAAAATGTAATTTTATAAAGTTCCCAGGTCTCCATGAATTTGAATAATTTGTAGTTTGATTTGATCAAATTGTTCAAAAAAAATCCACCATTTACAATTACTGGGGATTGCTGATGGTTCACATGACTTCAGGTGTGACTACATGGGCTTCCTCATAATGTCTTGCAGCTATCACATCGCTTGGTATATTGCAACCCATTAGGACTACCATAATTAAGCCTGTAAATTGCCTAGGTTGGAAATTAAGCCTGTAAATTGCCAATTTTAGGGTGATTTAGGATAGCATGAGGATGTCACAGCTAAGAGATTAGCAATACACATGGAAGGCTAAATACCTAAAACATTGGACATATACTCTTGTTATCATGAAGAAGTTAAATACAGAAGCCTTTGATTGCCGAAAGTCACACATCTCCTGCCTGTCCATTGTATTCTATCACTGCTCTGTGCTGATTGTGACCAGGCTGTCAGTGCTGACCATACATTGTTGGACATCTCCTTGCCTGTTTCATTATGGAAACAACAAAAACCCTCACTCAGGTCTCGTTTTACTCCTGCCTTGATTATTATAATTCTCTATTAATTTACCTCCCCCTTCCCCAGACTCTCCCCCTCCAGTCCATCCTTAATGCAACAGCCAAGGTCACCTATCTGGCTAACCGTTACTCGGACACTTCTGCTGTATACCACTCATTCCACTGGCTGCCCATACAGTAAAGGATTCAATTTAATCGCTCCCTCATCTCTATCTATCACCCTACCCATTCACTATGCTGCACAAGTGTATTTCGACTAACATCAGCACTAATCCATATCTCCCACCCCCGACCCAAAGACTTCTCCCGAGATGCATCAATTTCTGGAATGCTCTACCCCAAGAAATTAGAACTAACCACAACTTACACAGTTTTAGGCACTATCTAAAAACACATTTTTTTGGGTGGGGCCTATCACATTCCGTATTCAAAATCCTTTATATGTAACCCATTCACTATTTCTCTGAACATAATTCTCCATCAAACTCCACCACACCCAAAAACATGACAAGGATTGGCTGGTGACAACCCATGCAGCCTTCATCTATTCCCCACCTCCACAAGATGGCTGGACCATCATTAGCACCTGTACTTTGTTTCATCCCCACCTCAATGTAGATTGTAAGCTCTTATGATCTGGGTCATCATTAGTTCTGCTTTATTGTATTTTTAATAACCACGTTACTTTTTACTGTTTGTATATGAATCTCTGAATTGTAAAGCACTGTGAAATATGTTGGTGCTATGAAAAATTATTATTATTATTATTATATTTTACAGTTTTTAGTTGCTGACACTATAAATAGCCACATATCTTGTACAGGATAAATAAACCTGAAACTGCTACCCAAAAAAATTATTTTTTGCAAGTCTTTTAAAGAAACTGCTTCTTCACAGTGCAAACAGTAAACCTGTTGCAGCTTCCAGAAAAAGTTTAAGTTTTTGCATGGCTTGTTAAAGAGCCATTACTTCTTCTCTTTCCTAACAGCAAACCTATTGCTACTCGTAAAAAGGGATCAAGGGTATATTCTTAGTTTAACAAACAATCAACCTGTTGTTGCTCCCCAAAAGGAACAGAAGCAATATATACCTGGAGATATTGGGGTCATGCAGGTAAACATTTGTAAATTCATTGTAACCAGCTTACTAACAGAGCGAATACTGTTAAAAAAAAATTAGTCTCTGTATAACTGCTCCCTCCAAGTCAAAGGGCCATTGCAGTGGATTTATTACATCACCCTCTATAAGAATGTGAGCATATTGTAAAAGTGTCATGGGTGGCAATAGCAGCTGAGCAGACTTATAACAGAATGGTAGTGATATGCTAAAGGAATCTGGGAAGCTAGTTTGACCCTGTAGACTAGGGTTCCCTTGCTGACCCTGTTTCCAGAATTACCTCTAAAGGTGAGAATGTCTGGGCCACCATCCTTGCCCTGCTCCTGACCAGCACTGGGCTAACACCCTCTCACCTCCACCCAGGGGTAGAAACAGTAACTCCTACAAGATGACTCTCTCAAAGTTAAATGCTTCTGGAAAGCTTCAGCAAAACTGCACAGCGTCCAAACTGCTCAAAGTTAGAGTAGAGACTGAACTCTTTCAATGACACCAGATGATGGGTAATGGGATTATTTAAAGGCTGATGGAGTGGACAACTGCTCACCTGATACACACAGCAGCTGATCTGGAGAGTTATAGTGAGTGGTGACATAATTATGATGAGCGAGCATTAAAATGCTCGGGTGCTCGATGCACTGGTCGAGCATCGAGCCCAATGCAAGTCAATTAGTGACAGGCTCCGCCCACACACATCCAGCTATAAAATGAGTGTTTCTGGGAAAGGGCGGGAGGGTGGGCTTTTTCAAATCATCGCAGCATACAACACCTTGTTGTGCCCCCCAGAGGGACTCTAACAATCAATCTGCTCTCTGTGAGGTGCCAGCTCACTGTGTGCACTGAAGTGAGCTGTGTATTTGTGTCACATCGATAATGATCAGAGATGACTCCAAGCATCTTGATGGTACTCGGTGCTCACCGATCATCCCGAGTACTGATATGCTCGGACGAGTAACAAGTAGCGCCGAGCATGCTCACTCATCACTAGACATAATCAATACTCTTTGCTGCCACAGTAATTCAGAAAGAGTGGTTACTGGGATATTACAAATACATGTTCTACCTGAAGCCGCTGTATTACCAATAGGGCAGATACATTCTTTAATGTATTTGAAATAGATTGTGGTTAGTAGTATGAGTGTTTGGAAATCCGTTTCTGTGTTTCCAATCAGTTATATTCTCAGATATTTATTTTAAGTTGTAATGGTCATTCTAGGAGAACCGCGTATCAAATTATATGTTCTACAACAGCAGATGAGAAGCTCATCATCCACAAAAAAGGACATGGTACAACGGCTATAAATTAGCTGTTATCTACTGTGCAACAAGTGGCGGTGTTTGAGGGATGGCAACAATTCTCAGTACAGCTAGAAACAAGTACACATCTTCATTTACCTGCATATCTACAAGCTTGTGGTTTTTGCAGAAAACAATTAGTCATAAAATAGAGAGTGCTTGCATGTAAAGTGATGTGACTCATTATTGTTATAATATGATTTCCAGGAAATTTGCAGAAAATTAAGCCAAAGTAGCTCATTACAGATACAAGATAAAATGTGCAAAATTGCATTTGTAATGATTGTCAGATTTCTGAAACACTGATATTCCTAATATTTGGACATGTAAAATAGTATGATAAGATGTTACCTTATATTCCCATATGCCTATCTAAAAACTATTATTAATAGAGATAAAGTTTTGTTTATATACAAATATATATATATATATATATATATATATATATATATATATATATATATATATATATGTATATATATAGTACAGACCAAAAGTTTGGACACACCTTTGCTTTGATTACTGCTTTGCACACTCTTGGCATTCTCTTGATGAGCTTCAAGAGGTAGTCACCAGAAATGGTTTTCACTTCACAGGTGTGCCCTGTCAGGTTTAATAAGTGGGATTTCTTGCCTTATAAATGGAGTTGGGACCATCAGTTGAGTTGTGCAGAAGTCTGGTGGGTATATAGCTGATAGTCCTACTGAATACACTTTTAGAATTTGTATTATGGCAAGAAAAAAGCAGCTAAGTAAAGAAAATTGAGTGGCCATCATTACTTTAAGAAATGAAGGTCAGTCAGTCTGAAAAATTGGGAAAACTTTGAAAGTGTCCCCAAGTGCAGTTGCAAAAACCATCAAGTGCTACAAAGAAACTGGCCCACACGAGGACCGCCCAAGGAAAGGAAGACCAAGAGTCACCTCTGCTGCGGAGGATAAGTTCATCCGAGTCACCAGCCTCAGAAATCGCAGGTTAACAGCAGCTCAGATTAGTGACCAGGTCAATGCCGCACAGAGTCCTAACAGCAGACACATCTCTACAACAACTATTAAGAGGAGACTTTGTGCAGCAGGCCTTCATGGTAAATTAGCTACTAGGAAACCACTGCTAAGGACAGGCAACAAGCAGAAGAGACTTGTTTGGGCTAAAGAACACAAGTAATGGACATTAGACCAGTGGAAATCTGTGCTTTGGTCTGATGAGCCTAAATTTGAGATCTTTGGTTCCAACCACCGTGTCTTTGTGTGATGCAGAAAAGGTGAGCGGATGGACTCTACATGCCTGGTTCCCACCGTGAAGCATGGAGGAGGAGGTGTGATGGTGATGGGGTGCAACGCCAGATGACCTGACCTCCACAGTCACCAGACCTGAACCCAATCCAGATGATTTGGGGTGAGCTGGACCACAGAGTGAAGGCAAAAGGGCCAAAAAGTGCTAAGCATCTTTTGGAACTCTTTAAAGACTGTTGGAAGACCATTTCTGGTGACTACCTCTTGAAGCTCATCAAGAGAATGCCAAGAGTGTGCAAAGCTGTAATCACAGCAAAAAGGTGGCTACTTTGAAGAACCTAGAATAAAATACATATTTTCAGTTGTTTCACACTTTTTTGTTAAGTATATAATTCCACATGCGTTAATTCATAGTTTTGATGCCGTCAGTGTGAATCTACAATTTTCATAGTCATGAAAATACAGAAAACTCTTTGAATGAGAGGGTGTGTCCAACCTTTTGGTCTGTACTGTATATATATATATATATATATATATATATATATATATATATATATATATATATATATACAGTATATATATATATATATATATATATATATATATATATACATATATATATACATATAGGGTGGGCCATTTATATGGATACACCTAATCAAAATGGGAGTGGTTGGTACAATCAACTCCCTGTTTGTGGCACATTAGTATATGGGAGGCGGAAAGTTTTTCCAGATGGGTGGTGACCACCCATCTCCCATGTTGTAGTTAGCAAACTGCTTGCCAAATTTCGTGAAACAGGTTCACCGTTGGATTTGCCAAAATGTGGAACAAGAAAACTGTCATTAATGAAGAAACGTCAGTGGCTGTCTTAGCTTCATTCAGCAAGAGCCCACAGCGTAGAACTCGCCGCATGTCAATGGACAGTGGCATCAGTCCAACATCCCTTCAGCGGATTTTAGCTACTCACAAATGGCACCCTTACAAAATCCAGCTGCTGCAACATCTCCACCAGGATAACCCAGATCAGCGCACTGAATTTGCATAATGGGCAAAACAAAAATTGTAAAAAGACCCTCAGTTTACACAGAACATTATGTTCAGTGATAAGGCAAACTTTTTTGTGAATGGTGAAGTTAACAAACAAAACCACCGCTATCGGTCTGACACTAACCCACAGTGGATAGATCCCTCCAAGACTGTTGGAACACAAAAAATGATGGTATGGTGTGGTATATGAGGTAGAAAGATAGTGAGGCCATTCTTCATCAATGTAAACTTCAATACCACTGGATATCTGAAATTGCTACATGATGAGGTGTTTCCCTCTTTATGCACTGAAGATGGCATGTTCCTTGAGTTTTTCCAACAAGTTGGTGCACCTCTATATTATGGTTATCAGGTCCAAGCATTCCTACATGAACAGTTTCCTGGAAAGTGGAATGGTCATCGAGGGCCAGTCGAATGGCTACCAAGGCCTCTCGATCTGACCCCCTTAGACTTTTATCTTTGGGGTCCTCTGAAGGCAATTGTCTATGCTTTGAAGATACGAGATGTGCAACATCTGAAACAACGGATACTGGAAGCCTGTGCTAGCATTTCTTCTGCGGTGTTGCTATTAGTGTGTCAAGAGTGGGAGAAGAGGGTTGCATTGACAATAAAACACAATGGGAAGCACTTTGAACACTTTTTATTAGTGGTCATAAATTTGTTAATAACTCATGAAAGAATAAAGTTACATTAAAACCAAGCACATCATTGTTTTTCTTATGAAATTCTCAATAGGTTTGATGTGTCACATGACCCTCTTCCCATTGAAAAAAGTAAAGTTGGATCCAAAATGGCCAACTTCAAAATGGCCACAATGGTCACCACTCATCTGAAAAAGTTTTCTCCTTACCATATACTAATGTGCCACAAACAAGTAGTTGATATCATCAACCATCCGGTCAGCAGCGTTTTTTTTCGCAGCTAAAACTGCCGCAAGTGCCGAAACCGCAGATATACCACACTTGCCACACCTGCCGCAAGCCCCATAGGCAATGCATGGGGCTTGCCGCAAGTGCAACCGTTAGGCGGCAGATGCAGTAAATCTGCCGCATCTGCCGCAATCAGCAAAAAACACTGAGGTGAAAGAGGCCTAACATGAAATCAGCATAAACCTTTCCTGTTTTAGTTCAATTAGAATTACCATAATTGTTAATATTTGCCAAATGGCAGAATAATGAGAGAGATAATGTTTTAAGGCATTTTATACAGCTTTCTGCAAAGTCACAAGTTTACATACACTACGTTTACTATGCCTTTAAACAATTTGTGACAGCCCATATGATGTCTTGTATTTGGAAGCTTCAGATAGGTTTATTGGCAATATCTGGGTTAATTTGAGACACACCTGTGCATGTATTTTAATACACACTTGAAACACACTGCTTCTTTGTGTATCTTTATGGGAAAGTCTAAAGAAAGCCAAGATATCAGGAAGAGAGTTGTGGACTTGCATAAATCTGGTTCATGCTTGGATGTATCAGCAGATCATTTGAAATAGCCGGCGGTCTTTTTACCGCCCAGATTTTTACCAGCCACTGAATGGACAACTGAGGTGTCTATCACCATGCTGACTACTCAGCATGCGCAACCTCGAGATTGATTTCCTGTACTGTCGTGGTGTCCAAACACACTGCTAGGAGAAATCATACTTCAATACCTTGTCCCTTGTGCATATGAATTTTTCAGAATTTCTGAATCTTTTGATAATCTAATGTACTGTAGATTATGGGATTTTCAAAGTGTCGGTACTTTTGCATAATTCGTTTCTGACATTATTAGACACAGTTGTTCACAGGTGAAGCTCTGCCCAGCTTTGCTTTTGAGAGGTTCTGCTTCTTTAAAATAATCTATTCTTTAACTTTTTTCAAATGCTTATTTTATACACAGTCATGTGATTTAGGAGAAAATTGACCATTGAGCTGTTTTCATTAGTACCATCTACTACAAATGAGTAGATTGATCAGGAGGATAAATTTAAGTTAAATTTCCTGAAATTTGCTGTTTCATGCTAATTCAAACATCTTAAGGTTATATTAGTGATTTGAAAAAAAAAACATCCTATACCATTTCTCAATCTGTTGAAGGATGAGAGCAGTGACGTACCCCCAATGGTGGCAAACAAAGCAGCCGCTATGGGGCTCATGAGTCAGGGGACCAAGCGTCAGCATCGCGGGTGCCGATACATTTGAAAGCACAGATGAGAGAGGGAACCATCCACTCGCTCCTCCAATATTCTCCCCAGCATCTGAGATCCAATGACTCTACACAGTGGGTGCAATGATGTTACATCATCATGTACACTGTGCTGAAACAGAGATGACAGCTTTAGAATGCTCACTGATGAAACTGGGACAATTCCTTATTGGACATTTCAACAAAGTCAACAAATTTCAGTTTCAGAAGATTCGCTCATCTCTATCACACACTTTTGTAGCCTTTTGTTAACTCTGTCTGAATTTTTGGGGAACTGATGTTGCCATAAGTTTCAAAATGAGTAGAGATGAGTGAAAACCTGAGTGTTCATATTCGGTTTGTTTCACTGAATGTGGGGTGTTTGCCAAACCTTCCGAACCCCATTTAAATTAATGGCAGGCAACATGAAACACATAGAAGACAACTTCAAAGGTTTCCAAAAGCTTACAAACTGCTCATATGAGTGCTAGACACCAGGAAAAGGGACAAAAGTGCAAATAGTGTCATGGCGTAGTATGGGTGCTCGAGACATGGTCTGTTCCAGCCTGCACATTCGTTAAAATCAGTTCAAAATAGGAGATAGCTCACATTAACTTAAATTTCAGAGGTGGGTGAAACTCAATTTGAATTGACAGATGGATGAGTCACAGGGAAAAGTGGCAGCAGTTTTCTACATTGAGTAAAAAAAGGAGGAGGAGGAAAAGGAGGATGAGTTACAGTAGTTGGCATGTCACTCAGAGAGCCCTGCTCAAGGAATGCACCATACAGCAGAGAGACTCTAACAAGGGTCCCTACTTTTCAAGAAATAGTGTCACACCACAGCAAAGTGGTATATATCCATTAAAAAATTATATTGGTTCACAATAGCAGCAAAGCTGAAGGCCTGGGCCCAGCATTTCAAGGTTGAGTATATAAGAAGTGGTGCACACCAGCAGTTGTTGTACTTAAAGGAAGCGATCCTGACCTGTCAGCGGCTGCAGCTGCGCACTTCTGCACACGAGACCGGAGGGCATATTAGCCCTCCAGTCCTGTGTGTTGGTCCAGTCCGCGGCTGTCAGGGTCATCCCGGACAGCCCCGGACCGGATCACGCCGCAGTGTGAAGCCGCCCTAAGCATTATCTCCTTCAATGCTCTCATATGGTTAAACATTAGGGTCTCCATGTAAAAAAGTATTACCAGCGTTCACATTAGTAAATATTTGCATAAATTAATCAGGTTCTGTTATTTTGGCAAATATCAAAGTACAGGGGGTATTAAAAATGCATGGGAAAAAATAAAAGGAATTGCTGGTTATTCACGAGTCAGATTTGCCGTATCCTAGACTTCAAATGAAATTCGGGATCAATTTAGGTAACCAAGAACCAATTCAGGTTTGTCAAATGAATCCATTAGATCAATTTGTTTTATAACACAAGGCAAATATTTCGCTTACAGCAAATGCATAGCGATAGATAGTCATAATACAGATGAAAAAAATGTTTTAGGGCCTCCATAAAGTTGAGCTAATCTTGAAAAAGATAAAACTGGAAAATACATTTCTGAAAAAGAAAAATCAATGAGTGAAGATGAACTTAAGCTCAAACAATCAATAGAGGAAATAAGAGGACTTCATGGAAGGGATTTCAATTTTTATGTGAAATAACAAACTGAGTAAAGTCTCAGCTGTTACTAATATAGGAATATGAAGGCAAAATGTAAAGCATAAAAAAGAAATTTAATCAGAAGGAAAGAAAAACATTATTTTTTGAAGGTGAAGTACAAGACAAAATTCCAAACAAAAATAAGTCATTATATATTATCATATTTTATTTCATTTGAGCACAAGAAGGAAACATTAAATCTTTATGAGATATAGCCGTAGTTTTTTATTTGTGCAGTTATATTTTATTCTATGCGTATTATAAGATTTTTATCTTGGTTGTGATAATGGAGAAGGCAATAACATACTATTATTATTATTATTATTATTATTATTTCTATTATGTAATTGTTTACAAATCTATTGAGTGTTTAGCTGTAAAAATGTTTAGAATTTTTAATATGTTTTGTAACTTTTTTTTTAGATTTTTAGGATTTTGCTGTAGGTGCCTAATAGAGATGAGCGAACACCACAGTGTTCGCATTCGGATTTGTTCGCCAAATGCAGGTTGTTTGCCGACTTGTTCGGTGAATATTCACCGAATGTTTGTCGATCAAGATTGAAGTCAATGGCAGGCAACTTTCAACTCATAGAAAACACCTTCAAAGGTGTCCGAAAGCTGTGGCACACAGACACACACAGATCACCTTACCGTGTCTTCTCTGGTTGATTATGCTAGCCCATCTTCCTGCGGTCCCTCTCAATTCCGCTTTCGTGCGGTGAGTTATGCGCACGGTCAGCTGATCTGATCACCATAGCAAATGCATCACGTGACCAGATAGCATCAGTTGATCTGGTCACCTTACTTGATTAATGTGGTGACCAGTTGAGCTGCCGCACACACCGATCACCACCAGCTCTGCTCCCGGTATGCAGTGACTCACTGAGGTCACCATTCAGTTAAACATGGGGGCCAATATTTAGAAATAAAAACACAGAGACACTTATTGACTCCATCTTTATTAACCCCTCCCCACCCTCGTACTCTTCCATGATCCTCTGCGACGTCTTCTTCATTAGAGGCTATGATGAAAAACACAGCATTCTGTCACCACAGTCTCCAGTCACTGAATGAATGAGCTTTGAGCTCCGTCCATATATGGTGACTCATCTGAGGTCACCTGCTATGATTAGAGGCCACCATGGTTACCTGAACGGTGACATCAGTTGACCTCAGCGAGTCACCACGCACCTAAAGCAGACCTGGCAGTGATTGACATGTGTGGCAGCTGATCTGGTCACCATAGTAATCAATTCAGGTTACCAGATCAGCTGACACTATCTGCTCATGTGATGCAATTGCTATGTTGATCATATCAGCAGACTGCGCACGTCACTCACCCCCAGCATGGATGTGGAAGTGAGAGGGAACGTAAAAAGATGGACAGGGGGAATCAAACAGCAGAGACACGGTAAGATGATCTATATGTGTCTGTGTGTGTGTAGGATAACGTAGAACACAGGCATTAGTGCATTTGCACAAATGCTTCTGTCCTACATTTACCTACACACACATTCAAGCATTACTGAACATTCGCTGAATTTCCCTACTTTTGAGCAAAATATTTGAGGTGACGAATCAATTCGGTCGGGTTTTTGCTGAATTTGAAATTGTCAAACATGTTTGAGCAAAATTTGCTCATCACTAGTGCCTAATTACGACTTCATATAAGACTATAATTCTAAGTTTATTGAAGACCTGTCACTTGCTCAAAAACTTTACTTAAATACCTTGTAAAAATCGCTGAGCCTCACCTGATTATTGTCCTTGAGGAAGGAGCTGGGTATGGCTCCGAAACACGTAGGATTGGAGGAATAAAGCTACAACCTTTCCAGATACTCTGGTCTTCTGGTGTTTTCATTCTGGCAGCAGTGCGGATCATGCGGCACATCATCCTACTGAGTATTACTTGCACCGCGGTGACCCGTGGATGTGTGGATCCTGCAGCAGCTGACCCCTCACGCTCATACTTGGTTGTGGGTACACACAACTGGATCGGGTGAGCAGATTCTGACATTTCTACACCATTCTTTGCATATAAAGATAAGACCCCATTGTGCATTATCTCGCATTTGTAGACGACACCTTATTTACTATAGAACTTTAGCCAGTGTTTAAATGTATTTAGCTTTCCTTTGGGGCTGCAAGAGAGGACTCTTTCCTTGCTAGATTTTTCTTATGGCCTCTATCCTCGGGCGTAACTTTTGCCACTCCCTGCCACTATAATTAGTCACATATCTGATCATCTGATGCTGGTGATAGAATAATTTCTATGCAGTCCATTTTGGAAAGAGCCTATGGCTATGTTCACACACAATTTGCATTTTTTTTAGCACTCTTAAAAGCACTTGCGTTTTTTTAAGAGTGCTAAAAAATGTCCCTTGTGTGTCTGAAAGGATTTGCCACGTTTTTGGACTTAGTCATTTTTTCACCAAAAACGCAGGCAAAAACGCAAGCGTTAACGCAGGGTGCATAAATGTGCCTTTTAAAAACGCATGTGTTTCCCATAGGGCCCCCATGTTAAAAAAACGCATGTGCGTTTTTTCAAAAACGCATGCGTTTTTTTAACATGGGCCCCTATGGGAAACGCATGCGTTTTTGAATGGCACTAAAAGGTACTAATGTACCATGCGTTTTTGCATGCGTTTCCCATAGGGCCCCATGTTAAAAAACGCATGCGTTTTTGGAAAAACGCACATGCGTTTTTTTACAGCACCCAAAAACGCTGCATGCAGCGTTTTTTGGACTAGGGGTAAAAAACGCAAATGGAGCTGAAAAACGCAGCTACACTCAAATGTACCCTGTGTTAACGCACCTGCGTTTTTTGTAACAGCCCAAAAACGCAGAGATGGTCAAAAAAACGCATGTGTGTGAACATGGCCTATCTCTTGAAGACGTCCTCCTGGAGTCATGTTTAATGCAGTTGTGGAGGAATTCAGAGTGCTTTTCTGTCTGTGTCTGTTTTTTTTTACCTTACCCCTGTGTTGTTTTATGTAGAGGTTAGGCTAGCATTCTTGCTTGCCAGCACAATTACCAGGTTAAGTTCAGGGCCAGAAAGAGTGCCTTGACACATGATAGCAATGGGGGGAGGGGGGAAGTACCCATATAGGGATATCAGTGAGCTCAGGGTAAGACACAGGTGAGTTTCCCTTCCACTTTCCCTATCACTAGGGCCTTCATTTTTTAACATGCCCGTCATCTCCCATGTGTTGTGCCATGTGCTGGGCGTCCATAAACTCCCGCGGGATAATAGGTTAGTGTTCTAAACTGGACAATATTTGTAAGATAGCTCAGAAACCTTTGCTCACAATATTAGTGTGACTCACTGTAATATATACAGTTCATATGCTGCTGTATATCTGTGCTTGATTGCATATGCATATGTCAGAATATATTTTTTTTTCTGCAAAAGGATGTTCTTATTTTTACAAATGAGTGTATATATATTAATTTGTGTGTTAGTATATGAATTTATGTCTGATTTATTTGCATTTGTGTGTGTGGGAGTGTATTGTTATGTGTCTATTTAGAATTAAACTCATACATTGCACTATGGAAATATTCTTTTTGTTGCATGGTTCCCAGTAATTTCATTCTGAAATGTTGGACATTTCAAAGTGTTGTTTCATCCTTACCAGACTGCTTCATAACTCTACAATCTGGCATTGCTTGGATGAAAGGATGTTTCTTATAATGTAAACAGACCATTCAGATCATCGGAATTCCAGCAATGTGGCATGTCTCTTCATGGCTACTATCACGAAAATTCCTCTTGTTGATGTTAAAGTATTTTATGATATTACTTGGGGATTCCTTTCTAAAACAATGTAGTAATTTAACATGTTTTGACTCCCATGGGTCAATATTTAACTACTATGTAAAATAGTTTGCATGAAAAGGATAAATCTATAGAAGCATTACAGTAGCTTGAGATGCAATCTTCATGGAATGTTCTCTATGTACACAAGAAGTCATTTTATATTACTGCACTTTACTAATTAATCGCAGAAAAGGAGAATTACACTGGAGGTCTGTCACTGTATTGCCTAGATGGAGCATCCGCCAGGATTTTCATCTCGGACATAAAGCCAGTGCCATACTGCCCTAGCATGCTGAAAGCAATTATATCTTTAGAAGGTATGTTCCATGCCGAAATGTGTGTGCAACACTTGATTGATGAATGCAGCAGGGAAGGCCTTGGTTGATCGGATACTCTCCTATATTTTCCTCCTCCTTGCATGCCCCCCATTTCTTTATTTAAATTTTGCACCAGGCTACCATTGCCACTCCAGTTGGTGCATGCGCATTGGTATTGTAGTAGTGACATCACTATAAAGGCGCTGGAGTTAGCTCATGTGTGTACCGTGATCTCTGGTACCATTTTATTGAAGACACTGTTGAGATGAATATGAGCGGTATCTGCCAATTTTTCTTCCTCATCTGCGCATGCGCCCCTGCTGCTCCTAGTTGTCTCTTCAATTTCATCATTACAACGGTGCTTGAGATCGCGGTACACGTATGCGATAACTCCGACTTCATTTTAATGATGTCACTATTAAAATACGGGTGCTCTACCCTGAGGAAGCTGTCATTCAGGCAGCGACACGCGTAGGTCCAGAGCCACGCTTTCATGCCTCCCTGCCTGCAGGTGTATCATGACTGGTGACTAACTTATAATTTCATTTCCATTCACAGATATGCGGTGTTTCCAGTGCAGTGTTTTTCTCTTGCATGGTCTATTCTGGTCCCACTTCAAATAGGGCATTATCAGAGGTTTCATTTGCCTTCAATTGCACTTTATTGTCTTGCACTACTTTGCATTGAGCCTCAGCTATAGTACTATCTTGTCTATCTTTTGCCTTAACAGCTAGGTGACCTACTGCATATCTGGATTCCTTATCATGGGAATTTGTGTTATTATGTATTTATTCCTGCTTTTTGTTACCAGGTTAATCCTGCAGGTTCAGCATTATTGCTAGAAATCATAGGAGGCATGTTTTTGTGATATATCTCGTGCGGTGTTGCACATTTTTTAGATGGTTTTAATGTTTTGTGCTTTTTACCTTATTCACATGGATTTGTTGCAATAAAATTTATTTTTTCACTCTAAACGAGTGTTATATACCTTTCTTCCCCGATCCCGGTCATACACACACGTTTCTTTCCTCTCCCCTTTATGCATTCGTTCTATTAAACGTGTGACTGGTGGATCCCGTGTCTTAGTGCCACTCCAAAAAACCCCCCCTTTTTTCACATTAAAATACCAATGTGCATGCGCCAACTGAAGTGGCAATGGTGGTGCAGTGTGAAATTTAAATAAAAGGAGGGCAAGTCAGGAGGGGCAACATACTCGAGAGGACCCGACCCAAAAAAGGCCCGCCCTTATGCACTCATCAATCAAGTGATGCATATATTTCTGAAAGTGTGCAAATGTTTTTTCAGCAATCCAGCATTGAATATTCCAATGAAAGGTATGATTGCTTTCAGCATGCTAGGGCCAGTACGGCACTGACTTTACTTCCGTTGGGATTAGTATAAAGAAAGCAATAAGAAATACTTCTAGAATACATCAATTTCCCCTGTGAACTGTCAATGCCTCGTCTATGGTTTTCCCCACATGTCAACCACTAGGCTGATGCTGCAGCCATTTTCTGTTTTAAGCATTTCTATATTCTGCAAATTTAAAAATAAAAAGGGTAAAAAACTCCTTCAACATTCACTTAGACCCATGCATTATGTTTATATTATGGATTAAATATATATAGACATTTACAGAGACCTATCAATCTACTTCATTAGGACAAGTCTAGTATATGGTAACCAGTCATATTTTTAAAGTTTCTTTGTCTGAAACACCTGGTCAATTCAGAGAAATATATTAATGACTGCCATTCTTGTGCAGGCTCTGATTCTTGCTGCCTGCGGTGTGGGCATCATGACGATGCTGGTGGTAATATTATCAATATCAAAAGTAAAGCAAGCTTTATATCCTGAAAGACCTCTCGGTAAGTAAGAAGGCATTGCTCCAAGACCAACGTTAACCCCTTATCAACATTGAAGATGCCGGTATTTACAATGTTGGCTGTCTGTGCTGGAGAGCTCAAAGCTTGGAAGCAAGGTAGTTAGGCTCGAGTCCAGGACTAGGCTGCAGCGCAACCCAAGGCCCACAGCATCTTGTCCCCCAACCAGCTCCTCAATTGAAAAGTTCAGTTTCTTATTGTCCTCGTGAGGGTCAAAGTACATGAATAGCCTATTTCTTTTGTAAAGTCTTTGACTTACAAAATCATGTGACTCCGGCTGAACTGAAACATCATGAGCACAAATCATGAACGTTACATATGACTCACCGTTGCCAGGTTCTCAGGTATCAGGCGCTGGCTGCGGTCACAGTTTGGTGCCTGAGGCCGTAGGGGCGCGGTGGTCAATGCACCGTTAGGTGGAAAGTAAAGTTTGTTTCGTGACGCCACCTGTAGGTGTCCGGTGATGGCACCAGCGCTGCTCAGTCCTCCGGGGTGATGGGTGGCAGCTAGATGGAACTGCTCCCTACAGGGAGAGCGGGCGTTCCCCGGGGCAGTTAGTAGAATTGAAGGGAATAGGGTAGCACGGTCGGTGTAGTGTGACTGGAAGGAGGGACACCCACACATAGGCTGGGGTCACACTTGGCATGTGCTTTTGTAGTGCCTTTTAAAAACGCATGCGTTTTTCCATGCGTTTTTTCATGTCATCATGACCTTTTTAAGGTGTGTGATGGCACCCTGCATTTTTGCCTGCGTTTTTAAATCCGCACCAAAAAATAATGCATGCACTATTTTTTGGTGCGCTTTTAAAACCGCATGCGTATTTGTAGAAAACGCATGCGTTTTTTAACATGGGCCCCTATGGAAAATGCATGCAAAAACGCATGGTACATTAGTACCTTTTAGTGCCATCCAAAAACGCATGCATTTTCCATAGGAGCCCATGTTAAAAAAACGCATGCGTTTTTTTAACACGGGCTCCTATGGAAAACGCATGCGTTTTTGGATGGTACTAATTGTACATGCGTTTCCTACGATGCAAGCATGCTGATGACTCATTCGACCAAGTCTATGTAGAAGCCCACTGCACATGGACCATAGAGAACAGTCACTACCCAGGATGATCTAGACAGAGAAAAGGTTGAGTACCATGGCCGGTAAAAGTCCCACTCGCATGCGTCCTGGATCAAAGTCCCAAATCTTGTATCCATAGTACTGGGTTGACTAGAGGATCCACCCCAATTAACTCCTTTGGGCCTCTGTGGCTCACATGAGACGCAGCACTTCATATACTCTCCTGCTCTTTTTACACTTCCCTCTTTTCACACACATGTAGGCTGTTTTGCTCCTTACACCACACCCCTAGTGGGTGGACACACACCAGCAGCCTAACAACAATTTTCACTTTGTTCAATAGTAAGTTTATTCTAAGCTAACCTGAAGTAGCAAGTAGTTTTATGCATAGGCCCCTGAGTGGTAGCTTACACAGGACAATACAATAATTACATGTAACATATCAGCATATATATACAAGAACACAGCTTTCCCTAAGGCAGAGGCAACAGGCCCTGTACCCCTGTTACACCTGTGCATGGTGTGGGTTTCCTTCCAAATGAGAAGTAACATACTCCTATGACTTCTCCTAAGAAAGGGGCAAATGTGAGCCCTGAAACTCATAGAGAAATATGAGTCAGTCGACAGGGGAGGGAGTACTCGGATACCGGGACAAGTGGTCACTTCGGTGAGGGGATCACGGCTGGTCGGTTCCCGATTCCGTGCCCTGTATCCTCAATGACAGGATTTGGGTCATGATGATGGGGGAATGGTAATGTGACGCCACCTGTGGAACCTGGTAATAGGGTTACCAGCGCTGCGGCCGGCCGCTCAGGTGATGTAAATGCATCTTTGGTAGTACAGCTCCCCACAGGTGGAGCTTTACCTCAGGGCAGCGGGGTGGATGAGGGGAGTAGTAGTAGCAGTTCTGCTGTGAACGCTGCAGACGGCGGCAGTGAACCAAGCACACACACACAATAGTCTTTGTTTCGGTACCTTTTTACTGATATCCGATAACGGGTATGGTCCAGGAGGGTAACTAGGTTTCGGTGCAGCTTGGGATGTTCACCTTGGAGAGTTGTGAGGCCTCCTCTGTTAGTGTGTATGGTACTTGGGGCAAGTTCTGCCTGTAATTGAACCTGCCGCTCTTTCTCCCTCTCAGGGTGCTGTTCCACAACCGACAATGAGGACCTTTCTGTGGGATCCCTATTCTCTGCTTAGGTCCCTGGTCCTGTGCTTAGTCAGGTTTGGTGTCTCAATTAGTGTAACTTCAGGGGGACTAAATCCTCCTGGTTGGTCCGGGCTTTCTCTGCTACACTTTAGTTGGATATCAACTTTTTTGCTCCGGTGTCCAGGTGGGCTAAAGGGATACCAGGTGTGTTTCCTTCTTTCTTCCACTTACCTCTTCCACTGGCCTCCGTCCCTCTCCCTAGGGTGCTGCACAGCGGGGTCAGGTTTCCTGGTTCTGGGCCTGGCTTGGTCCCAGCAACCAGCTCCTTCAGCACTAACTGTTCTTTTCTCTGCAGACTGCAGACTGACTGACTGAAACTAACTGACTCCTCCCCTCAGGCCTGGATCTTTATGGGGAATCTGGCTTCAGGACAGCCAGTTGGGCTCCCCCTCCAGGTCTGAGGTGGAAGGTGTTGGCTGCTGTGTGTGCCAAGGTGTGCATCCCTCCCTGCACCAGTGGGCCCTGTGGTAGTCCCCCGCAGGGGTGCCACAAATAAAGTCATCTTTCATATCCCATCGGAGTGGATCTATTCGACAGTGCAGCATTTACATAATTTTCTCCTTTTATTTCTCTTCATCGATACCCATGGTGGCTACAGCAGGTTTTATGTAGTGGTTGTATCTCACACAACCAAACAAGGTGAGCACCTCCATTATATTATATCATATTACGTTGCGCTATATTTAGAGATGAGCGGGTAGTGAAATATTCGGACTCACTATACTCGTAACGAGTAGGTCCTGATACTCGGGTACTTGTTACAAGTAACAAGTCTAATGTAAGTCAATGGGAAATGTGAGTATTGCGAGTAATTACTCAGCTGGACGCTATATACAGCGGTCTGGGGGCTGAGGAAAAGGCTTAAATGGGTGCATTTGGATTGTTTAACCCTAGAATGCATACCTGGGGCCTCGCAGGCCTGCCAGGTTACTTGTTTTCTATTTTCTGCAAAAGTACTTTAGTTTGAATTTTGAAACTCTAGGTATTCCTCAGGTATATAGTTGTTAGTAATTTCCAGTTATTCATATATTTTTATGTTTCAGACATTTCGGTATAACAACCTTTTTTTGGGACTACCCCATATTCACGCACCTGGGGCCTTTTAGGCCTGTACTAGGTTTACACTATGATGGAGAGAAGCAGCATGATATGCTTATCAAGGCAAACTACAGAGGCAATGATCCGATGTGGAATACGCTTTCTGGAACATCCAGAGCAAAGAGAAAAAAAAAGAAAGCGCTGCTATATTTGTCCAGCAAAGAAGGAAAGAAAATCGGAGCGTTTCTGTTCTACTTGCGGACAAAATGTATGCAAGGAACATTCAGCCGAAAAAATAATATGCGAGAATTGTCGGGGGAATATGTAAAGTTACAAATAAATATTCCTGCACCAAGTTTGCTACAACCAAAAAATGTTTTCATAAAAAAATTGTATATAGAATGCCTATATTTGGCGTGCCCGTTTACTTACTTTTTTGCTGTTTTATGCACATAATTCTGTTTTGAAATATACACATCTTAGGCTGTGTTCCCAGTAACACTGCGGTTCGCCAGAAGGGGATACATAATGGATCTGACCTCCTGGTAACTCCAGCTAAGGCTGCCGGAATGGCAGGATTCCGCCAGCCTTAGCTGGGGTCACCAGGAGGTCAGATTCATTACGGAATCCCGTCCTGGCAGACCCCAGCGCTACTGGGGATGCATCCTTACTTTGCAATAAACTTTGAAAAGTATTTTTTTTTAGTTATTCCATGATAATTGTAAACAGGCCTAAAAGGCCCCAGGTGCGTGAATGTGTAGATTTCTATGGGTATGCGTTCTAGGGTTAAAAGCCGGCAGTAAAAAGCAGCCAGCTTTTAAACAATCATTCAGCCTGATCCTCCGCCTCCCATCCCAATCCTTCTCTCCCCCCGCCGAGATATATACAAGATCCTAGATTGCTGTATATAAGGCCTTACAGGTGATGGATGCAGCTTGTATGTGAAAAAACCTACTTGTATATAAGGCCTCAGGCCGATCTGTATAACATAAAACAACAGCTGTTATGAAATTTTAGAAATTTGCTGGACAGACAATAAAGCTAGGGATGAGTGAGTATACTCGTTACTATTCGGTACTCGCCAAATAGTATGGTATTAGAGCTCCTTGTTACTCCACGAGTCGAGAATTTGTGATTGCAATCATTTTCAGGAAGAAACTGAGTATTATCTGACAGAATTGCAGGGGTGTCAATATTTTTGGCAAACACTGTATATATACTTGGCTCACCCCCGCCGACACAGCCTCCCCTGCCGCCCTCTCCTACGGCGGACTCACACTCTCCCACACACCACGCCCTAATAGCACCCGTGGGGGTGGTGTGGGTATACTCTTGTCCGACAGCTGCTCCTTCATCCCTACTACACCGCCTCCCTCCGCCTCCTTTCCCTCCTTCGAACTGCACTCTATTCGCATTTTCTCCCCCTGCAACCTCCAACTCGCGGTCATCTACCGACCCCCGGGATCAACCACCTCCTTCTTTGACCACTTCAACACTTGGCTTCTCCACTTCCTCTCCTCCGACATCCCCACCATCATCATGGGCGACTTCAACATCCCCATCAACGCCCCCGACCCGCCTACCTCCCGACTCCTATCTCTGACCACCTCTTTCGGCCTGTCCCAATGGTCCTCCTCAGCCACTCACAAAGACGGCCACAAGCTTGACCTCATCTTCTCCCGCCTCTGTTCCCTCACCGACCTCTCAAACTTACCCCTCTTCCAATCTGACCACAACCTGTTGACCTTCTCCATCCTCTTTCCCCCCACCTCACCCCCCCCCTCTCCGAAAACTCAGTCACCCACGCAGAGACCTAAAAGCCATCGACTTCAACTCACTCTCCCACTCCCTCCTCCCCCTCACGGACCTTGCCTCCTCACCCAACGTTAACACTGCCGCCACCCTCTACAACTCCACACTAACTGCGGCTCTCGACCAGGCTGCCCCCCTCACACACACCAAAACCCGCACACACAGACAACCCTGGCTCACCCCTCTCACAAAACAGCTTCGCCAAGCGTCCAGGGTCGCTGAACGGAGATGGAAGAAATCCCACTCCACGGCCCACCTCACCATGTACAAGCAATCCCTCTCCAACTTCAAGGATGCACTCACTGCCGCAAAACAAACCTACTTCTCTTCTTTAATCAACACACTGTCCCGAAACCCCAAACAACTATTCAGAACCTTCAACTCCCTTCTCCGTCCCCCAACACCTCCTCCTTCCCCCCTCATCTCCGCTGACGACTTTGCCACCTTCTTCAAACACAAGAATGACAAAATTAGAGAAAGCTTTGGCCCGACGTCCCCCCAACCAATCACCATTACCGCCCAACCCTCCTCGACCAAAGGAAACTTCTCCAACGTGACTGAAGCCCAGCTCTCCACCCTCCTGTCACGATCTCATCTCACCACCTGTGCCCTCGACCCTCTCCCTACCCATCTCATCCCAAACCTCACGACTGCCCTCATCCCTGCCCTAACCCAACTCTTCAACCTGTCACTCACTACTGGCGTCTTTCCCTCTTCCTTCAAACACGCTTTGATCTCACCCATCCTCAAAAAACCCTCCCTCGACCCATCATCCGTCGCCAACTATCGCCCAATATCCCTTCTCCCTTTCGCTTCCAAACTACTCGAACAACACGTCCATTCTGAACTGTCGTCTTACCTATCCTCCCGCTCCCTCTTCGACCGCCTGCAATCTGGTTTCCGACGCCATCACTCCACTGAAACAGCCCTTACTAAAGTCACCAATGACCTCCTGACCGCAAAGAGGAAAAAACACTACTCCGTCCTCCTCCTCCTCGACCTATCCGCCACCTTCGACACAGTCGACCACTCCCTCCTACTCCAAATCCTAGAATCCCTTGGTATCACCGACCTCGTCCTCTCCTGGATCTCCTCATACCTTACGGACCGCACTTTCAGCGTCACCCACTCCGACACCTCTTCCTCGTCCTACCCCCTTACTGTCGGCGTCCCCCAGGGATCGGTACTTGGACCGCTACTTTTCTCCATCTACACCCTCGGCCTAGGTCAACTCATTGAGTCCCATGGCCTCCAGTACCATCTCTACGCCGACGACACCCAGATCTACCTCTCCGGGCCCGACATCACTTCCCTTCTGTCTAAAATCCCCCAATGCCTGTCCGCCATCTCATCTTTCTTTTCTGCTCGCTTCCTCAAGTTGAACATGGACAAAACAGAGTTCATCGTCTTCCCCCCCAGCCGCCCTCCCCCTCTGCCAGACCTGTCTATCCGAGTCAACGACTGCTCTCTCTCCCCAGTCCCCCACGCAAAGTGCCTCGGGGTCACCCTCGACTCCTCCCTCTCCTTCAAGCCCCACATCCAAGCCCTTGCCACCTCCTGCCAACTCCAACTCAAGAACATCTCACGCATCCGCCCGTTTCTTAACCACGACACCGCCAAAACTTTCGTCCACGCCCTCATCATCTCCCGCCTTGACTACTGCAACCTACTGCTAACTGGTCTCCCTGCCTCCTCCCTTGCACCTCTCCACTCTATCCTGAACTCAGCTGCCCGTCTAATCCACCTGTCTACTCACTACTCCCCTAGCTCCCCTCTCCGCATGGCACTTCACTGGCTCCCCACCCCCCAAAGATCTAAATTTAAAATCCTAACCCTGACTTACAAAGCCATCCACAACCTGTCCCCTCCTTACATCTCCGACATAGTCTCCCAGTACCAACCTGCACGCAACCTACGCTCCTCACAAGAACTCCTCCTCTCCTCCCCCCTCATCTCATCCTCCCACAACCGCATACAAGACTTCTCCCGTGCCTCCCCTAGATTCTGGAACTCCCTCCCCCAGCACGTCAGACACTCGCCTACCCTCAAGAGCTTCAAAAAAAACCTGAAAACTCATCTATTTCAACAAGCCTACAACCTATGATGAGTCCCAGCGCCGCTCCACCAAACGCTTGGAGCTTCCCCCCCCCCTATCGTGTCCTCCCCCACCCCTGTAGACTGTGAGCCCTCGTGGACAGGATCCTCTCCCGTCGTGTATCAGCAAGCCTTGACTGCTCATATGTACTGTACCTGTCCTTGTTACCCCTACTTCTTATGTAAAGCGCCATGGAACCAATGGCGCTATATAAATAAATAATAATAATAAAATAATAATATATGTGTATATATATATATATATATATATATATATATATATATATATGTGTGTGTGTGGCGCCCCTGCGGATCCAGTTGCCACAGAGGTACTGCACCCCTGATGGGGGGAAGTATCCCACTCACGGGTAAGAGGGGTAGTTTAATTATGTTTTCTACTTTTATATTCTGCAACGTTAGAGTAACAGTACCTCCCGCTAAAAGAATGAAAAGCCTTCTTGTGCTAGTTCTTGTTATTTAGCATTACAAAAATTTGTGGTGAAGCACAAGGCAGGAAGGGAGAGGCAAGCGCAGTGTGAGACGACAGAGAAAGGAAAGAGAAGGGGTGCCAGTTATGTGTCATCCTCCTACCCGTAAGTAAAAGATCTGAAGACTGCACCCGGTTGTGTCTGAATATTCTTAATGTGTTGAGATCACCAGGAACATCACTACCAACTCACCCAGGTACCTTTGCTGCCCTGGGGGTCAGCCCTACCCATAGAGGGCCCAAAAACACTGCTGCCTCCCTACCATCGACCTCTAGGACTAGGAGAACTCTCGTGCAGCTGCGGCAATCTATAGCCGCAACCTGCAGGTGGCGTCATGTAAAAACTCAAGTATCCCCAGGTCCAGACATCCATTCCCAAAATGAACCCTCCACACCAAATGACCTTCCCAAAGAAAGAGAGCCTCCCACACCGAACTTTTAATGACACCGCCAGGGTCACGGAGCCGGGTCTCGGACCCTATGATTCCCGGGATAAAACCTCAAAGGTCAGTTCCGAGTATCCTAAGGCCCTGGAGGGGCGTGTCATATATATATCTATATATATATATAAATATGAATAATCAAAAAAACAAAACAGCACAACTGTTATTCAACGGGTGCAAAGCCCCCCTACCACATTGGCATTATGTATCCAAGAAAAAATAGAGGCAGCACTTCCTTCAAATTCAGCATATGGGCTTTATTCACATATTGCGGTTCCTGGGAATGAAGCCCATATGACTGAATTTGAAGGAAGTGCTGCCTCTATTTTTTCTTGGATATATAAAATATGTGTAGATGATAGATTGGGTTTACAGATTTGGCAATGTACATCATGACATCATGTGACGCCTTGTGACTAGGTCTCATGTGACACCACAGCTTGTGTCACATGTGATGTCATGATGTGCTTGGCTTTGTCCACACTTTAGATATGGAAGATGCCTTTGAAAACAGCAAACAGCTCACTGGACAGAAAATGATGGCTAAACCCTGGAGGGGCTGCATGGTGGAAACGTTGGGGGCTGAGAGAGTATCATTTTTTTAATACGTTATTTTACACATGGTTTTCCATGTTCTGAGTTCTGAAGACAACTAAAAGTACAACACATTCGATTTCAATCCAGTAAATTCTTTATAATCGAACTTCCTAGCCTATATCAAGCAACTATTCTGAAATCGAATTTTAGCAGACTCGCTCATGCTTGCTCACAATATATCAATTTTGGACCCTCTCAACTTCTAATATAACAATCGTTGGCTTTCTGTAGAAAAACTATAGACTTAGTATACCTGTTAAAGTGATGGAACATAATTGTATTTGTTAATCTGTTAGAATACCAGGTTTGCCATTTTCACCTTCAAGTATATGTTATAATAAAAAACAATTTCAGTTTTTATTCTGTGATCACAGAAACCTATGTTATGACAAGTTCTGAAATGTCTCTGTATCATGTCTAGAGGCACATTTTATTCCAGTCTCCCAAACATAAGATAATCACAGATCTGCCGTGGTTGGAAAATTGATGTGACTTTTAGATCCTAAAGAAAGAAGGGAATTAGCTGAGAGCAATCTGTGCATGATGATATTATACACTTAGTTGTAGAAATGCCCTGACAGAGGTCAGAGGAGAAAAAGCAGACTGGTTCAAGCTGATGGAAAGGGAACAGTGGCTCAAATATATAGTACTACATTGGTAGGGATAAGAGTAACCCGTAATGAACAGCATATTTGTCCTTGGGTTACTGCAGTGGAAGGCTACACTAGTTTCTGTGCTCTTGCAACAGATAATAATAAGCTACATTATGCAAACATTCAGCAAAAAAAAATTAGATATCAGTAAAAATGGTAAATCGTGTTTTCTGCTATGATGTCAGGGTCAGTATTAAAGAAAAGGCCATTACAAACTATGGATCCATTATTCCTTATGTCATTAGTCTAGGCCAGTGATGGCGAACCTTTCTGAGGCCGAGTGCCCAAACTGCAACCCAAAACAATATTATTTATGGCGAAGTGCCAACACTGTAATTTAACCTAAATTACAGCAGTGGTTATCTATCACAAGCGCTGCACAGGGGGGAAAGCCAGCAGATGCTAACTCTCTTCACTGTACAGGGCTTGTAGTCCTGAAACATTGATGATCAATTCAATTATTGTAACAATTAATTGATTTTAAACTTACCTTTGCAGTCTTCTCTTCTCTTCGGCAGTGGTCAGACAGCTCATGTGTACTGGACATTGAAGCTGAGCCGCTGCCATTGCCCTTTCTAGAAACAGCAGGTGGATTGATCTGTATGGAAAAACGCAGAATATTAGACAGAGCAAGCAAATTTCATACTGAAATCCTGGTCCCTATTTTGTAGTAGTATCTGCATAGTGACCCTCTCCTTGTAGCTATGTGCTCCATCCTGACCCTCTCCTTGTAGCTATGTGCTCCATCCTGACCCTCTCCTTGTAGCTATGTGCTCCATCCTGACCCTCTCCTTGTAGCTATGTGCTCCATCCTGACCCTCTCCTTGTAGTAATGTGCTCCATCCTGACCCTATCCTTGTAGCTATGAGCTCCATCCTGACCCTCTCCTTGTAGTAATGTGCTCCATCCTGACCCTCTCCTTGTAGTAATGTGCTCCATCCTGACCCTCTCCTTGTAGTAATGTGCTCCATCCTGACCCTCTCCTTGTAGTAATGTGCTCAATCCTAACCCTCTCCTTGAAGTAATGTGCTCCATCCTGACCTTCTCCTTGAAGTAATGTGCTCCATCCTGACCTTCTCCTTGAAGTAATGTGCTCCATCCTGACCTTCTCCTTATAGTTATGGGCTCCATCCTGACCTTCTCCTTGTTGTAGTGTGCTCCATCCTGACCTTCTCCTTGAAGTAATGTGCTCCATCCTGACCTTCTCCTTATAGTTATGGGCTCCATCCTGACCTTCTCCTTGTTGTAGTGTGCTCCATCCTGACCTTCTCCTTGAAGTAATGTGCTCCATTCTGACATTCCCCTTGTCACCATCATGCCCCTCTTATTTGTCACCATCCTGCCCCTCTTGTCACTATCCTGCCCCTCTTGTCACCATCATGCCCCTCTTGTCACCATCATGCCCCTCTTGTCACTCTCATGCCCCTTGTCACCCTCATGCCCCTCTTGTCTCCATCCTGCCCCTTGTCACCCTCATGCCCCTCTTGTCTCCATCCTGCCCTTGTCAGCCTCATGTCTGTGTCCATCCTGCCCCTTGTCAGCCTCATGTCTGTGTCCATCCTGCCCCTTGTCAGCATCATGTCTGTGTCCATCCTGCCCCTTGTCACCCTCATGTCTCTGTGTCCATCCTGCCCCCCTGTCAGCCTCATGTCTGTGTCCATCCTGCCCCATGTCAGCCTCATGTCTGTGTCCATCCTGCCCCCCTGTCAGCCTCATGTCTGTGTCCATCCTGCCCTCCTGTCAGCCTCATGTCTGTGTCCATCCTGCCCTCCTGTCAGCCTCATGTCTGTGTCCATCCTGCCCCCCTGTCAGCCTCATGTCTGTGTCCATCCTGCGTCTTGTCAGCCTCATGTCTGTGTCCATCCTGCCCCCCTGTCATCCTCATGTCTGTGTCCATCCTGCCCCCCTGTCAGCCTCATGTCTGTGTCCATCCTGCCCTCCTGTCAGCCTCATGTCTGTGTCCATCCTGCCCCCATGTCAGCTGTCAGCCTCATGTCTGTGTCCATCCTGCCCTCTGTCAGCCTCATGTCTGTGTGTCCATCCTGCCCCCCTGTCAGCCTCATGTCTGTGTCCATCTTGCCCTCCTGTCAGCCTCATGTCTGTGTCCATCCTGCCCTCCTGTCAGCCTCATGTCTGTGTGTCCATCCTGCCCCCCTGTCAGCCTCATGTCTGTGTCCATCCTGCCCCCCTGTCAGCCTCATGTCTGTGTCCATCCTGCCCCCCTGTCAGCCTCATGTCTGTGTCCATCCTGCCCCCCTGTCAGCCTCATGTCTGTGTCCATCCTGCCCTCCTGTCAGCCTCATGTCTGTGTCCATCCTAGCCCCTCATTATACCGTGGCTTGAAATAAAAAAAAAAAATCATACTCACCTAGTACTCCCGCCTTCACCGCTCCTCTTCTCCTCGCGTCTTCCGTCCCAGCGTCACATGACCGCGGTCATGTGACGCCGCGCGGTCATGTGACGCCGCGCGGTCATGTGACGCCGGCGGGGCAGAGCTTGGAGAGTGTCGGAGATGCGGAGAAAGGAGAATCCTCCGATCCGACACGGCTTTGAACTGCCGGCGCCATCATGCCGGCAGTTCAAAGCTGCAGTGACAGGCGGCGCCGCGTGCCAGGGAAAACGGCTCTGCGTGCCATCCCCGGCACGCGTGCCATAGGTTCGCCATCACTGGTCTAGGCTGATGATTAAAGAAATGTGTTCTTAGTTAGATTTCAGAGCACTTACTAATAACACTACACTACACCTGCAAAGAGCACCTACTAGTATTGCTACCCTTACCCAAAAACACCTATTAGTAACACTACCCTTACCCAAGAGCACCTACTAGTAACACTATCCCTGCCCAAGAACACCTACTAGTAACACTAGCCTTACCCAAGAGCACCTACTAGTAGACTGTGAGCCTTCGTGGACCAAATTTACTGTATTTGTCCGAGTTCTCCCCTATTCATGTGTAAAGCGCCATGGAATCTAATAGTGCTATATAAATTAATAATAATAATAATAATAACACTATCCCTGCCCAAGAGTTCCTACTAGTAACACTACCCTTACCCAAGAGCAACTACTAGTAACACTATCCCTGCCCAAGAGCACCTACTAGTAACACTATCCCTGCCCAAGAGCACCTACTAGTAACACAATCCCTGTCCTAGAGCACCTACTAGTAACACTATCCTTATCCAAAATCACCTACTAGTAACACTAGCCCTGCCCAAGAGCACCTACAAGTAAAACTACAGTACAGTGCCCAATGGTACCTACTAGTAAAACTACCCTTACCAAGAGCGCCTAATAGACACAGTACCCCTGACCAAGGGCATCTTCTAATAACGCTTTCCTTATCCAAAAGCACCTATTACTAACCTTACCCCTACCGAAGAGCACTAGTAACTAGTAACCCTACCCTTACCCAAGAGCACCTATTAAGGAGCCGTCACACGCGTCAATATCGCGTGCAATATCGCTGCTCTACGTGACGTTGCAGCGATATTGATGCGTGTGACAGTGTGCATCAACCAGCGATAAATCGCTGGTTGATGGTCGCCAGGTTTTCGGACAGGACCGAAAACTTGGCGATGGTCCCCTGGTGGACACGCAGCATCACTGCGTGTGACACCAGGAGACGCGATCAGCCAGCTCCCAGCTCCTCTCAGTAAGCGCTGGTAGCTGGTATCCATGGTAAACTGCGGGTAAACCCGATGTATAGCTTGGTTACAGCCTTCTCCGCTCATCTGCTGGTATCTGAGGTACACAGCGGGTAATTAGGGACCCTAGTTACCCACTGTGTACCTTGGATACCAGCAGGTGAGCTGAGAAGGCTGGTAACCAAGATATACATCAGGTATCTAGGCAGCACGCGCTGCCTATTTACCTACAATTTGCCATGGATACCAGCCTGCAGACATCGTGGAAACAATATTTAAATCATTTCCACGATGTTGCTGGTCCAGTGATCGCTGGTGAGTCTGCCTGTGTGACAGCTCACCAGCAATCAGCCGTCAATGTCGCCAGCGATCAGATTGCTGACGACATTGACGTGTGTGACAGGGCCTTTAGTAACACTTCCCTTACCCAAGAGCACCTACTAGTAACACTGCCCCTGCAAAAGTAAATGTACTGCAAGATAGGGGTAGTGTAAATCATTAAGAGACATGGCAATTCAGGCATCATCCACTGTGCCATTTTACCTAAATTCAGTTTTTAATATGTAAACCAAGTTCACAAGAGCACTGCGGGGCATATCAGCGCACTTGCAGTCCTGTGCTCCTATTTGCTTCTTCCCGCTGACACTGCCCCTGCTTGTTGATTTGCAACAAAGATAGGGGAGCTCTCTACTGTCAATCAAGAAGTGTTCGAAGCTTTTATATTAGCAGATTGTAGGTGATAAAAACAATCTTCTATTTTCTAATACGGTAATTTTGTATGTTTTTTACTTTTTTTTTTCTAGGACATACTCTAACTGGTATTACTGAAGATTATTTAATTTCTGAGAACTTGTTTAAAATATTTCAAAGATTTTCCTTAGAGAATGGTCAACAGTTTATCTCTAAACCCAACAGTGCTTTCAAAAAGTATTCATACCCTGTGGAAAAGCTCCCAAGGTATGTATACTTTTTCAAGGCCCTGTATAAGCTCCTAAACTGTTGGTGAGTGGTGTGTGCCGACTGCACATCGTTCTAGGCATGCATTGAATGGTTGATGTCATTGGTCTAAAATAATAAGTCTAAATATTAAAATTGTTATGCAGGGGTTGAGAGACCCCAGGGCAAGAGCAATACATGAGCCCCTTGCTTCCGAATAACTCCACATAAAGCAGCCTTTTAAATGTCTGTTAAACACCAGTAATTTGAAGTAATAAAATAAGGGTTTATGCCCATTAGAGTGACCGGATCTCAAAGGGGGGGGGGGGAAATGTCAGAATCTTGTTAGTCTGGACCCCACAAAACGATTCCCCTTTCCAGATATTGAGATAGCCAAAATTTGAGCTCGATCAAACGACGTTAACCCGTGCCGCTTGTCGCTCAAAGTTTGAAAAAATCCAAATTTTTGGCTAAAAAGCTGACATATGGAGCCATAACTCCAGAACGGTAAATAATAAAAACACGCTTAACATCTCAAAAGAAAGCTAATGTTGTTCTTCAAAATTTATATATTTATACATAATTGTTATTTTAAGTCAAACTGAGTTACAACAGCTTTTAGCCCCAAGAACGTGACCTGGTACCACTAGGAGCATACGTCATATATTTTGTTATTAAGTGATAAAGTTTGGTTCTTTGTGGTATATTTTTGAGTTTAAAGTAGAAATGTAATACATTTACTTACCAAAGAAACGTTTACATTCTTTGACCTATTTAATATAAAAACAGATTTCCTAAGACAAAATCCAAACACCTGGCCTCAAAATAATGACTTCCAAGAAGGATTGAAAATTGTCAAAACATTAAAAGTAGTTAATGATATGGCTGAGCGTGGTGTTAAATTAATAACCGACTTTAACGACCTTCTGACAAAAGATGAAGAACATAAGCAATATGTCCTGCAAGTTGTAAGCAAATGCCGAGCATGATATTCTGACGTTTCAAAAACTACTTTAACAAAAGCTCTAGAATGTAACTATGTAAAATTATCAACTCATGTAGGTACTGCGTCTGTATCTTTTCTGTGTCTGTTTTGTATGTATTATATACCTCATTTTTATATTTTAAAATAAAAATGTCATTAGACTTATCAGTATTACTTGTTTTTTTATTATATTTCTACTTTAAACTAAAAAATATACCAAAATAATCCAAAATTTATCACTTAATAACAAAATATACGACGTATGCTCCTAGTGGTACCAGGTCACGTTCTTGGGGCTAAAAGCTGTTGTAACTCAGTTTGACTTAAAATAACAATTATGTATAAAATATAAATTTTGAAGAACAACATTAGCTTTCTTTTGAGATATTAAGCATGTTTTTATTATTTACCATTCTGGAGTTATGGCTCCATATGTCAGCTTTTTGGCCAAAAATTTGGATTTTTTTCAAACTTTTAGTGACGAGCGGCACGGGTTAACGTCGTTTGATCGAGCTCAAATTTTGGCTATCTCAATATCTGGAAAGGGGAATCATTTTGTGGGATCCAGACGGACAAAATTCAGACATCAATTTTTTGTGGTCACCCTAGTGTCCATCTAGGATATCTATAGGATATGACATAAATGTACAATAGTGTATTTCTGTTCTATCCAGAAAATGGAACCTCATTGTGCACTTTCAATGACAGAAAGGTAAAAGTGTGTAGCACTCCCAATTTACTTGTATAAAATTTCAAACCATTGTTGAGCAATGTTAATACAAATCAAAAGACAGAGTCGAGCATTCATGACCATATCTCTATCAATAATAACATATAATAAGGCCCATTCTCAAAAAGATACGAGTTTGCCAGAAATCCAAAGGAAGTGTCATGAATGTCCAAGAAGGGACAAACCCTTTACTCTGTGTTCCAAATTATTATGCAATTTGGTTTTAAGTGTCATAGGGTTTTATTTTTATTTTTTTTCAATGAAACCCATTGATGGTATTGTGTCTCAGGGTTCTTTGGATCATTGAAATCAATCTTAGATATCTGTGATAATTAGTTTGGCAGATGAGCCCAATAAAAGGAAAACTAGGTGTTCCACAATATTACGCAGGCCACAGTTGCCAAGTAACATGGGACAGAAAAAGGATGTCTCTGCTGCCGAAAAGCAACAAATAGTGCAATGCCTTGGACAAGGGATGAAAAAATGTAATATTGCACGAAAACTCAAGTGTGATTATCGTATTGTGAAGAGATTTGTGGCTGATTCTGAGCACAGATGTGTTCGTGCAGATAAAGGCAGAATGAGGAAGGTTTCTGCCATTCAAGTTCATCGGATTAAGAGAGCAGCTGCTAAAAAGGCCTTACAAACCAACAAACAGATATTTGAAGCTACTGGTGCCTCTGGAGTCCCCCAAACCTCAAGGTGTAGGATCCTTCAAAGGCTTTCTGTTGTGCATAAACCTACTATTCGGCAACCCCTAAACAGTGCTCACAAGCAGAAACAGTTGCAGTGGGTCCAGATATACATGAAGACTAATTTTCAAACAGTCTTGTTTATTGATGAGTGCCGAGCAACCCGGGATGGTCCAGATGAATAGAGTAGTGGATGGTTGGTGGATGCCACCATGTCCCAAGAAGGCTGCGAAGTCAGCAAGGAGGTGGAGGAGTCATGTTTTGGTATGGAATCATTGGGAAACAGCTGATAGGCCCCTATAAGGTTCCTGAAGGTGTGAAAATGACCTCTGCAAAGTATATAGAGTTTCCAACTGAGAACTTTCTTCCATGGTACAAAAAGCAAAAATGTGCCTTTAGGAGCAAAATCATCCTCATGCATGTCAATGCACCATCTTATGCTACAAAGAATACCTCTGTGCCATAGGCTGCTATGGGCATAAAAGGAGATAAACTCATGGTGTGGCCACCATCTTTCCCTGACCTCAACCCTATAGAGAACCTTAGGAGTATAATCAAGAAAAAGATCTATGAGGGTGGGAGGCAGTTCACATCAAAACAGCAGCACTGGGAGGCTATTCTGACATCATGCAAAGAAATACAAGCAGAAACTCTCCAGAAACTCACAATATCAATGGATGCTAGAATTGTGAAGGTGAAATCAAAGTAGGGTTCCTATGTTAACATGTAACTTGGCCTGTTAGGATGTTTTGGAGTTAAATAGCTTTTTATTTCAGTGAATGTGACCTGTTAATGCTGCAAATTCAACAAATGAGCATTTTCAGTTCTTTCAAACATATCAAATGTTTACAAACTCAACTGTGCGTAATAATTTTGAACAGTGATTTTAGAGTTTTTTTAATTTTGAAAATTACACTGCTATCATAGGGAGATTTCTTCAATAAAATTTGATGTATACTCTAACGGGTGATGACTTTAATTACACTGACTGTCATTTGCACCAACCATTTAGAAAAATGAGAGCAAAAGAACATTTGCATAATAATTTGAAACACAGTGTAATTAGCAGCACTTACATTCAACGAGAATGTGACAGTAGGTTCCTCGTCTTATAGGTAGAAATTGAGTGGAATTGAATTCTACTGAAATTTTTTAAAAAATCTGCAATTGTCAAATTGCAGATTTTTTTGTCTTTAATCTCTGTGTGGATTCAACTATTTTTATGAACCATAAAGGTCCATTAAAATGTAAAAAAAAATCCTTTTACTCTCCCTGTCACTCACCTCTCCAACCCATCCACACCTAACCACCACCCATACAGTCCTTGTTGTATCTTCGGGATGTCATTGGCTGTGCGGAAATCTCTGTGTCTATCGCTAGTCTGGGGTTTCCCGGTTTAGTAAGCTTGGGAGGGTTCTGTGAATAAACCCACAAAGGTCACGGCTCATGCCAAGAGGTGATCAGTAACATGTAGAGGGACCGGAGAAGTGAGCAGTAAGTTGAGTATAAGTATATTTTATTTTTTATTTATTATACCCCAGGGGTTTGTTTTAGAGATCCCAGAGAATAATATAGGGTAAAACATTTTCAGTGAATAACTTCACCACATATTGAATTTCTTTGGAAAATCCACATAAAGAAACTAAATTAAATTTTGCCTGATCTGCTCATCTCTACTTTTGGGCGACATTACAGCTAACACATATGATGTGTCCGCATGATTGAATGGTTGAATGAAGATTTTAGTAGGCGGAATAAGAAAAATAACTATTATTTTAAATAAAAGAAATGATAAACATAAATAATAGTTAAAGGGACCCTGACAGCTCATTCTACCCACTTTTGCTACCACTACCTGTCCCTGCACTTTCCTAGCTGATCCCTAACCATCCCAGTGCAGTTTTAGGTGAGACAGGGATGGTTAGGGATCAACTAGGAAGGTGCAGGGACAGGTTAGTGTAGCAGAGGAGGGTAGAACGAGCTGTCAGGTTCCCTTTAATATGATCAGTTCATGTACAAACTACCATATGCAGATTTTCTAATGCGCAGTTGCATGCAGAATAACCATTCTTCCTTGAAAGTGACAAAATATTTTTCCTTCTAATGTAAGCAGATATTTCTTTCTAACAATCTGGTAATTTATTAATGTGACCCCAAGAGTCCTATACAAAGCATTCAGAGTGCTATCATTGTGATATAGTTCATTAACTTCCTCAGCTCTCCCTCCAGAATGGCGCTCTCATTAATCACAATGGAATGATCGCTTTTGGCTGTTGCCACAACAATGATTTTTATTAGCTTTCTAAACAGATACTCTGCAGGCAAGGGACTAGATAATATTTATCATCTCTGGATTAAAGTAAATCTATTTCCGGAGATTTTAGTCATTACTTTCTGGCATATCAGCAAAAAGTATAAACATTTTTACACGATACTTCAATTTTCTGTACGTTTTGTGAATTTAAATGGTCACTGTCATTTAAACAAACTTCATATAACTCAATAGTAATAAGGAGTAAAGAAAACATTAGAATATTCAGTATATAATTTATGAAAGATAACACCCCTAATATAGATGTTCACTATGGCCAGTATTTATCATATGTAAGTTATCATTGCATACGTTCCGTTAATTGGTCAGTAGGATAAACCCTCTTTAGCCATCTATATGGGCATACAGATTATAGAAAACTGAATAAAATTATAACTTGATATCTGCGACCAAATGCCCTGTTCCCAAGAAATTGACATTTTTTTAATATGTAAATTTGCTCTTAAAGGGGTTATCTTTGATTTAGCCCCCAAAAAACATGCCTAAGCACTAGCAGGCAGTTAGCCGCCACCTACCTGCCTGTTGTTTCCGCCACTGTTCACCGCCGACACGGAGCTGTCTGAGATCGCTCCTGTTAGTGATTTTTCCACTTCTGCTGATATGACATCTACAGAGGCAACCATGGTATGCATTCCTGATGAAGGAGACACGATCTGAAACACGTTGAATAAAGGCACTAGTATTCTTTAATGCATTGAAGTCTATCATCTTAATACAGCTTGTGTGGATCGATCACCACCGCCACAGATAACGATTTATCAACCGCCACAGATAACGTGGAGTGTGGATCTGGCTGCAGCTGTACTATATGCGTATACCGGATGTGGGTCCCAGAACCGTGCCAGGTGAGAAGCTATCACAGACCCTATTGCACTTTTGTTTCCTCATTTTTAGTAGTTTACTCACACACATGGTTCTCTTAGTTAGGCTGGTTTCACATTTGCGTTTTTGAACGCAGCGTACCAAATGCAGCAAAACACATGCGCACTGCGTTCCTATGTTTAACATGGGAATGCATGGTACCTGGTTTTGGCTGCATTCGGTTGCATTCGGATGTGCATAATTTGTGCACCGAACACAACATGTTGCATTTTTTGTGCATTCAGGGGCGCTTGTTTTATCAACAAGCGTCCGCAAGCGCACAAAGAATGCATGGAAGTCAATGGATCCTCAGTGTCCTCCGCATGACAGTGCAGGAGATGGGTGCGGACCACATTGAAATCTTTCCCTGTGACTGCCACAGATCAGCGGCGGCCCCCTGGGACATCAGCGGCGGCCGCCGGGAGAGCAGCTGGAGCAGTCGCTGATCTCCCGGGAATGGGTGTCAACACGGAAGATTTAAACAGCTGTCAGATCAGCTGTTTCTTTAAATCTCCCGTGACGACACTGCCGGGAGATTAGTGGCGGCTGCCGGGAGGAGATCTCCGCCGCTGATGTCCGCCTCCCGGCCGCTGCCGAGACTACTGATTGGTTGGCCGAGCACCATATTATGCGAACGCATGCGGAGAATTTCCAACAGAGAGGCACTCAACTGGCAGGGAAGGATTTAATGGAAGGAAATCAGGTGTCTGTTTTCATGACCCACCCTGTATAATGTGTCTGAATGTGCATGGGGACGGTTTTCACTTTTTTGGTCAATAATGCATAAAAAATCAATTGATCCTTCAGAGATTGCATAGATTGATCACAGTGAGGGTACCGTTACACGTTACAACATTGTAAGTTGCAAGTGAAATTGCATGCAATGTTGCGACGTGTAAAGCTACCCTCAGAGTTATTTGTTAAATTTTTTAATCAAACGTTGAAGCTCTTTTTGCATTACCGAAATTTTTAAGAGAAGAGTCACAAAGAGAATGACTTTCTCTTTAGGCGCATTCCCAGCCGGCACTGTAAAAAACTGAGAAACTGTAGAGTATTTCCTAAAGCACTACATGAATGTCACCGAAGGAAACAGACCTACACTTGCCCCAAATTATATTTGTGTTATAATCTAGTTTGACATTTCCTTAACCTATAAAGGGCTAGAACATTAATCTACTATGAATTGAAAGCATGTCATAAAAGTGGCTGAAAGGGTAAAGACTCAGAAGATTGACAGCTTAATTTCGTATTCATGGCATTGCTAGTTCATAAGTGTAATAATTGCACAAAACCTGGGACCTGCAGAGAGAGATTAGAGGCATAACATATTAAACGTATGGCCAACTAAGGGTGGATCATATAGATTATTATAGCATTAAATAACTATGAAATTTAAAGGCCTACACTATAAAAAACATCTGTTAGGCTACAAATGTAGATCATGATGAATAAATATAAATTGATATTATTAAAATGTATTTTATTGATAGTTTTATAGTTTTTAAGGTTGAAACAAGACAAAGGTTCATCGAATCCAGCCAATAATCCTTTTGCAGTGATCCAAACTAAAGTAAAAGCCCTATGAGGAAGATGCTAATTGTCCTATGGTAGGCCCCTTTCACATCTATGCGTTTGTGCTTTTGCCTGCGTTTGCCTAGCCTGTGCTAGTGCAAATACAAGTGCAGATGCATTTTCAGGCAAACGCAGGCAAGCACATAAGCGCATAGATGCAGAGCCCTTGCACTTGCCTGCGTTCCCACTGCCATTACCTTCCATGGCGAGCGCAGGACACGAAATGCCGGAAGGGCAGGTCTGCAGAGGGATTGAGTCTGAGCGCATGTGTCACGCCAGACGCACCCGGAAACGCATAATGAAATGTTTCTGGCGCGTCTGGAGTGATGCATGTGAGTCGGTCGACAGGTAGGGGGTACTCGGATACCGGGACAGATGGTCACTTTGATGTGGGATCACGGATGGTCAGTTCCCGGTTCCATGCCCTGGACCCTCAATGGCGGGGATGTTGTAGGGAGGATGATGATGACGGATGGGGGAATGGTAACGTGACGCCTCCTGTGGTAACTGATAACGTGGATGCCAGTGCTGCAGCCGGCCGCTGAGGTGATGGAGGTGCAGCTCAGAGTAGTAGAGCTCCCCACAGGTGGAGCTTTACCTCAGGGCAGCAGGATGGATGAGGGGAGTAGTAATGTCGGTTCTGCGGTGAACGCTGCAGGCTGCGGCGTTGAAGCAGGCACATACACACACAATAGTCTTTGTTTCGGTACCTTTTTACTGATGTCCGGTAACAGGTATGGTCCAGAAGAGTAACCAGGTTCTCAGTGCAATTTGGAACTTTCACCTTGGAGAGTTGTGAGGCCTCCTCTGTCACTGTCTGCGGTGATTGGGGTAAGCTCTGCCTGTAACTGAACTTGCCGCTTTTTCTCCCTTTCAGGGTACTACTCCATAACCAACATTGAGGACCTTTCTGTGGGATCCCTATTCTCTGCTTAGGTCCATGGTCCTGTACTTGGTCAGGTTTGAGTGCCTTCTCATGTTACCTCAGGGGGATTAAATCTTCCTGGTCTGCCCAGGCTTTCTCTGCTACACTTGGGTTATTAGCAGAATCGGACTCCGGTGTCCGGGTGGGCTAAAGTGAACCAGGTCTGTTCCCTTCTTCATTTGTCCAACTTCCTCCACTGGCCTCCGACCCTCTCCCTAGGGTGCAGCACAGCTGGGTCAGTGTTCCCTGGCCCTGGGCCTGGCTTGATCCCAGTAACCAGCTCCTTACAGTACCTTCATCTTGGCTGTCTGACTGGAACTAACTGCTCCCTTCACTGCTCAGAGCAAAATAACTGACTCCTCCCCTCAGGCCTGGATCCTTATAGGGGAACTTGCTTAAGGCAGCAAGTAGAGCTCCCCCTCCAGGTCTGGGGTGGAAGGTGTTGTGAGCTGTGTGTCCCTCCTTGCACCGGTGGGTCCTGTGGCAATCCCCATCAGGGGTGCCACACATGCACTCACACTCAGCCCCTCTGCAGACCTGCGCTCCCGGCATTTCGTGTCCTGTGCTCGCCATTGAAGTTGCGGTTACGCAGGCAAGAGCAAGGGCTCTGCATCTATGCGCTTATGTGCTTGCCTGCGTTTGCCTGAAAATGCACCTACGCTGTCATTTGCGCTAGCGCAGGCCAGGCAAACGCAGGCAAAAGTACAAACGAATAGATGTGAAAAGTGCCTTAGCCAAAAAATGTCTTCCCAATTGCAAATATGGCAGAGTAGTTACCTGGATCAATGTCTAGAAATTTAGTACCCATAACCTGTAATACTTGAAAGAGATATCCGGGAAATAATTGTGTCTAAGCATTAACAAGCAGTAGATTCAGAAAAACCCTTTTCAGTATAAAAGGCCCTCCAAAAACAACATATAATTCATATAAAACAACCAGGAGTCAGGCCATACTTGAAAAGCAAGTGCACTTTATTAAAATAGCAGCATCAGCTGCATTTAAAAAGTGATGCAACACTGCACACACATATAGGTGACCACATGAACATATGTGATTAACATCCAAAAGATTCAGCATAACATTGCAACCAGTGTAATACAATGACTTGCCCCACAATGGGTGCACAGCAATTTCACAAATCACAAGGTACACATAAACAACTTAGTTCATGGGTCAAATTATTACCTATTGGTGGCAGTGGCCCCCTGACGCGTTTCGCCAAGCTTCTTCCGAGGGGGGTGACAAAGAAGGGAAAGAACGGTCCTTTTATACACAATGTGTGGAGTTAATGGCGTCCGTCGTCACTTCCGGGGGTAAAGCCGGAAGCGACGTACACGCGCCACCTATAATATCGTCCCCTAATGCAATTCAATCTGCCAGGACATAGCAGAGACTCGTGGAGGCGCGGAACGTCACTTCCGCCCTCACCAGTGTCATACTGTCCTATCGCGTGATGCGGTCCCGATCATGTGATCGGCCGCGTCATAAAGACGCCCACATCACTTGTTAAAGCCATAGAGGCTGACGCGCTGTTCAGGGCACAACATCTGTGACGAGTCTGTAACAGTATAAAGAATTTCAACCTCTAGTTAGGCAGAAGGTACAGGGGAACAATGGAAGGTATTTAAGTAGTTTACAGAGAAATTGAACCAATATAAGGCTAATTAATACTGGGTCCAAATAATTTGGACCCATAAGGTGCAATAGTGCCATACAAAACAATCCACACCGGCCGGTGTCATACACACAACATACATACTCAGTATAAGATATAGGTTATGAGGAGCCCAATAATTGGGGACTCCAAATGTGTAAACAATATAAATTATACATAAAAAGGACTCTTAATGTTATACATATACAATTAAAGTGATAAGTGCATCAGATAAGAGCCTCTGGTCAAATTCTCTGTATTCTTCATTAACTCCAAACAACAGGTTCCTGCAATAAAAAAGACATTTATTAATCAATTAAAAAAACGGACACAAATTTGTTAAAAAAAACTTTTTATTACCCACATACTGTCTACAAGAATGGTGCAAAGCTCACTACATCGTTGAGACCATTGGGGCGTAAACTCCCCATCTTCATTATCCACCTGGTCTCCAACTGTGCCAAGGTCTTCTTAAGGTCGCCCGCACGAATATTTAAATGCACCTTGTCTATCCCAAATGCTCTCAACAAGGTAGCATTACAATTATGCGCAGTTTTGAAATGTCTGGCAATAGGTTTCAACAGGGAAAGATCTTCTTCTGTTTCCGCTTTTATAATATCCAGAACATGTTCCCTGATCCTTACCTTCATCTGTCTAGAAGTTAAACCAATATAAACCAATTTGCACGGGCAGGTGGCATAATAAATGACACCAGTCGTATTGCAATTTATGTGTTGGGTGATCCGAAATTTCTCGGACCCATCACATGAAAAAAATTCAGTTGCACGCACCAAGTTTGGACAAGTGACACACTTTCCACACGGGTAAAAACCCCACTTTGATTTTACTGACCCAAAAATTCCTTCCTTCCTTGGGCCCTCGTATAGACTGTGCACTAAGATGTCTTTAAGGTTGGGCGATCTCCTATAGGTAATTGTCGGATATTTATAGATATGCTCACTCAACCCTAAGTCAGAGGTTAAAAGTGGCCAAAACTTTTTCAAAGCCCCTTCCATCCTATGCCGTTGGTTATTAAACCCCGCAATCAATCTCACCTGATTATTCTGTTCGTTCTTCTTTACTTTGGACTGTAAAAGGAGATTCCTATCAGATCGTGCAGCTCTACGATATCCCCTTTGGATCACCTTCCCAGAGTATCCACGAGCCAAAAATCTATCCGTGAGTTCTTCAGCCTGCTGATGGAACATATTGTCATTAGAACATATCCTTCTGGCCCGTAAAAATTGTCCCACTGGAATACCCCTTACCAGATGGGACGGGTGAGCGGAGGTGGCATGTAGTATCGAGTTGACAGCTGTGCTCTTCCTGAAAAGGTCCGTCCTCAAATGACCATCCTTCTCTCTCTGTAATCTCACATCAAGGAACTCGGCATCCATCTTACTGTATGTCATCGTTAACTTAATGTTGAGTGTGTTGTTGTTCAGTTCTTCCAGAAATAATTTCAGGTCACTCTCTTGGCCCTGCCAAATAACAAACACGTCATCAATATAACGTGTCCACAACACCACTTTCTCCCCCAACTTAGTGGGATTAGTTACAAATACTTCGCGTTCCCATGCCCCCAGAAACAGGTTAGCATATGAGGGGGCAAAGGCCGCCCCCATAGCTGTACCCTGTTTCTGGAGGTAGTACTTGTTGCGGAAAACGAAAAAATTATGGGACAATGCGAATTCCAGAAGATTCAACAGAAAACGTACCAAGGAACTATCCAAGTCAGACATAGACAAATACATCTCAGTAGCCTCAACACCATCTTTGTGGCGTATAGAGGTGTATAGAGACTCTACATCTAACGTAACCAGCCACATATCTTCTTCCAATATCACACCTTCAATTTTATTGAGAAAGTCCTTGGTATCACGAAGATAGGCTGGTAATGTTTCCACCACCGGTTTGAGAAAATGGTCTAAATATTTTCCCACCTGCTCACAAAGGCTGCCAACCCCCGACACAATTGGACGCCCAGGTGGATTACGGGTGCATTTGTGTACCTTTGGTAACAGATATAAGCAGGCTGTCTTTGGTGACACTGGAATCAACCCGTCGCGAACTTCCTTGTCTATGGTACCCGTTAGGAACGCATCTTCAACCAGTATTTGCAGTTCTTTGAAAAAAGAAGTAGTTGGATTAAATGTCAAAAGTGTATAGCATGACTCATCACCCAATTGGCGCATCGCTTCCTGCTCATAAAGCTTGGCAGGCCATATGACTATATTTCCACCTTTATCTGAAGCTTTTATAAGCACATCTTTCATTTGTCTCAATTCCTTGATGGCACACCTCTGTTTCTCGGTGATATTATCCCCAAAGTTTCCCCTTGGGATCTTTTGAAATTCATTGGTAACCAGCTTCACAAAAAGTTCTATATTGGGGTATAGATTTAAAGCTGGAAATTTCTTCACCTTTGGAAAATTGAACTTACCCTTTGGTATATCTATCCTTGTGTCATCCCCTATTTCTTCAAGTGCTTTAATAGTGTCCAATTCTTGTGTTGTCCACACGTGATCAGTGCTTTCACGTTTCCCATGCAATTTCTTCAGGACGAGTTTCCGGGCGAAGAGATGCAGGTCCTTCACTGCAGAAAAGTAATCAAAACTACATGAGGGGGAGAACGTTAAGCCCAAGCTCAGTACTTCCACCTGGCTATCCGTCAAGATTTTATCAGATAAGTTAATTACCTGAAGGTTGGATGTAGATGGTTTTACTACTCCTGTCCTTCTCCTTTTCCCAGCTTCCCTCATGAAGAACCTCTTCTGTTTCCCTCTCCGGGTAGGGTACCTCTGATTCCCACTAGATGTCTCCCCTTCCTCGTCTGTTGAGGCCACAGATGATACAGATGTGTCCCCTACATTCTGACTACTACCTCCATTGGTCTGTTTCCATTTGTAAACCGTGCGGGATTTGTAGTCATGTAAATCGCGCTGGAACTTCCTCGCCTTATTATCCTGCACTTCCTTCTCCCAAGAGATAAACAATTTATCTACCTCTACCTTGAAAATTTCAATATCTTCAACTGATAATGCTTCTTTCAATTTGTTTTGGTTCAACTCAATTTCAGTCTCAAGACTATCCAGATTTTTCTTATTTAAGCCGATTAACAATTCAATAAACGTACGGGAGCAGATGTTACTTGCTTCCTCCCATTTACCCCGAAAATTAACATCCTCTACGGGGAAGGAGGGCAAAACCCTTACCCTAAGACCCCTTGGAACCAAATTTTTGCACAGATAATTCTCTAATGAGGCTTTGTTCCACCATAATCGTAGCCTCTTTTTATAGAGCACCTTTAAGGCATTCTTGATCTCAACCTGCCCATTACTTGTAGACCCAGTCACACCAGCATCACCATTAAAAACAGCATTAATGCGAGATAACCAAGTCTGGTCTCTAGATCTAATGTCCATCTTGTGACAAACAAGGGTTACCACAGGGAATCTGTGAACACAGAAAACAACAGTAGATTCAGAAAAACCCTTTTCAGTATAAAAGGCCCTCCAAAAACAACATATAATTCATATAAAACAACCAGGAGTCAGGCCATACTTGAAAAGCAAGTGCACTTTATTAAAATAGCAGCATCAGCTGCATTTAAAAAGTGATGCAACACTGCACACACATATAGGTGACCACATGAACATATGTGATTAACATCCAAAAGATTCAGCATAACATTGCAACCAGTGTAATACAATGACTTGCCCCACAATGGGTGCACAGCAATTTCACAAATCACAAGGTACACATAAACAACTTAGTTCATGGGTCAAATTATTACCTATTGGTGGCAGTGGCCCCCTGACGCGTTTCGCCAAGCTTCTTCCGAGGGGGGTGACAAAGAAGGGAAAGAACGGTCCTTTTATACACAATGTGTGGAGTTAATGGCGTCCGTCGTCACTTCCGGGGGTAAAGCCGGAAGCGACGTACACGCGCCACCTATAATATCGTCCCCTAATGCAATTCAATCTGCCAGGACATAGCAGAGACTCGTGGAGGCGCGGAACGTCACTTCCGCCCTCACCAGTGTCATACTGTCCTATCGCGTGATGCGGTCCCGATCATGTGATCGGCCGCGTCATAAAGACGCCCACATCACTTGTTAAAGCCATAGAGGCTGACGCGCTGTTCAGGGCACAACATCTGTGACGAGTCTGTAACAGTATAAAGAATTTCAACCTCTAGTTAGGCAGAAGGTACAGGGGAACAATGGAAGGTATTTAAGTAGTTTACAGAGAAATTGAACCAATATAAGGCTAATTAATACTGGGTCCAAATAATTTGGACCCATAAGGTGCAATAGTGCCATACAAAACAATCCACACCGGCCGGTGTCATACACACAACATACATACTCAGTATAAGATATAGGTTATGAGGAGCCCCAATAATTGGGGACTCCAAATGTGTAAACAATATAAATTATACATAAAAAGGACTCTTAATGTTATACATATACAATTAAAGTGATAAGTGCATCAGATAAGAGCCTCTGGTCAAATTCTCTGTATTCTTCATTAACTCCAAACAACAGGTTCCTGCAGGTCTGGGGTGGAAGGTGTTGTGAGCTGTGTGTCCCTCCTTGCACCGGTGGGTCCTGTGGCAATCCCCATCAGGGGTGCCACACATGCACTCACACTCAGCCCCTCTGCAGACCTGCGCTCCCGGCATTTCGTGTCCTGTGCTCACCATTGAAGTTGCGGTTACGCAGGCAAGAGCAAGGGCTCTGCATCTATGCGCTTATGTGCTTGCCTGCGTTTGCCTGAAAATGCACCTACGCTGTCATTTGCGCTAGCGCAGGCCAGGCAAACGCAGGCAAAAGTACAAACGAATAGATGTGAAAAGTGCCTTAGCCAAAAAATGTCTTCCCAATTGCAAATATGGCAGAGTAGTTACCTGGATCAATGTCTAGAAATTTAGTACCCATAACCTGTAATACTTGAAAGAGATATCCGGGAAATAATTGTGTCTAAGCATTAACAAGCAGGTAGCTGACACTTACCTGCCTGTTGTGCCTGGCACCGTTTACCACCAACCAGAGCAGTCTTAGACCACACCAGTTGGTGATTTTTCAGTTTTCACTGACATCACAACTACAGAGGGGAGGATATCTGACGTCACACAGAATAATAGCCGTCTCCTCCAATCAGGTAGCGAGGAGTTGGCTGTCAATCAGCGTGATGTCGGCTATGTGTCCACTTCTGCAAAGCCTCTCCTCTTCTGCTCTGCTCTGTTTACCCCTCCATGCTGTCCCTAGCAGGAGCGGTCTATGACCGCTCTATGCGGGGGGTGAACGGCGGTGACTGGTGCCGGGCACAACAGGCAGGCAGTTGGCAGCTACCTACCTGTTAGTGCTTGGGTACTTTTTTTTTTTACAAAAATTCCCTGATATCTCATTGAATTGGATTTTTAAAAATTTAGAAAATTTAGCTTAAAGAAGAAATTAAAAATTTAAAATGCTATTATTATTTTCAATGCAATTTAGAACAAAAAGGTGAAAACTGTACAATTCTGTGTTCAGTGGAATGAATGTACTTGAAATGGTTTATAGTCTGAAACTGCAAATGTGAAGCTATTCTCTGTGCAAAGTAAACTCTTCTTCTAATTGCTCTTAATTCCAAAGTTTTCTTTCTCTCTGGTATGTACTACAGCTGAGCAATAAAACCAGAAATGTTTTAAGAAGAACTTTAATAAAGATCACTTAGCAATGTGTACCATCACACTCACTCCCTCATAGCAGGTCAAGTATTTGGATACATCATAGTTCGCTTAGATTGGAAAGAATGCAGTCACGTGATGGGTTTAAGAAGAAAGTTAAAGTTGAGGTAGAAGGCGACTTTGAGGTAATGGAATATAAGATTACATTAAGCAATGTCTAATAAGATTAATGCTGTGAAAGACGATAAGGAAAGCAAAGAAAATAGAATTAGTATATAGAGATAAGTAGTGTATAAGGGCGGAGGAATTGAGGGGAGAATTTTAAATATGATTTGGGATTAGAAGCAATTATTTGCTTCGCTAAGGCAGCATTTCAATAAGCTATACAGCTTCATATGTAGAATGTAAACAAATAGATTTAGATATAGGAGAATTACATAGGATCTCTATGTATTACACCATGAAAATGGTGTATTAGCCACCGGCGGGCGACCAATCAGCTGTTGGTTTAAATCGCCCACCAGTCGGCTAAACCGATCAGCTGATAGTATCAGCTGATTGGTTTAACCACCGGCGGGCGATTTAAACCGCATAGCTGATCGGGTCCCCACGATTAGCTGATTCCAGTCCTGCGGTGATCACACGTGGACATTTCGCATCGCAGGATACTCGGTGGACAAATGAGCATTTTATTTTATTATTTTTAACCGTTGCTTTCTTATATTTCACTTTGGCAATGTATGCACGCACACTGCTAAAGTGAAAGTACATAGATGTCACTCGGGAACAGGATTATTCCTGCCCCCGTGTGACATCACTTCCTCCTGTGCTTTTGGGGGAAAAGCGCGGCTGTAAAAAAAAGCGGTGTTTGACAGGCAGTGCTTTTTTTTACCAGAGCTAAAATGCGCGGCAAAATACGCCTGTGCAAAAAAGGGCGGCAAAAGCGCTTCGTGTGAATGCAGCCGTAACATAAATATATATTCCGAAATCTAAGAGGCAAACATTACATATAAAAACAGTGATCCAGTTGGATGAAAATGTTAATAGATTTTATGATGTTAAATGTGATATCAGATTTCAGTAAAGACAGGAATTCACAAAAGAAGAGCAAAGTGTTCACATATGGCCTATGATAATACTATTATCTTCTCTGGCAGCTCCTAAAACTGTCATCCAATTAGTTCTTTAGCTGGTGTTTCATGCTTTGCTGTCAGTACCCATTGAATCTGATCTATAGCTAATGATATCCAAAATATCCTCATTTCCAAAGTACACCAGCTCAGCCACCGTGTACTTTGTTATTTGTCAGAAAGGACTGCAAATATGGTAAGTTTTCATGCTAAGCATCCATGTCATGGAAGGAAGTATCAGGATTCAGCCATATGTTTAATTCAATGTTATAAAATATTAATATCACAGACATAGAATCAGAGATGTGAACACGCTTAGACAAACTTGTTAATAAAGAAATCAAAAGTTGGTATGTTGCCCACAGTTATGGGATCATGGTTGGAAATATATCACTTTTACTGACTATTATGGAATACCTTAAAGAGAACCTCTCAGGTGCTTTTCTTTCACCTTTCACATTACACTCTGAGACAGGGATGATTAGACTGGTATTATATAGCTGCAGGTACAGACAGTGATAACTGGGGGGGCATAAACCACCTGACAGGTTCCCTTTAAAGAGAACTTTCTATAGTTGGAACCAAACCATAATTTTTTTCCTTTTACTTGTATAAAATAATGATTCTAATAATGCCATAGTACAGGGCAATCTCTTTGATTATGTGCAGAACATAGTAACATATAGTAACATAGTTTTTAAGCTTGAAGGTAGACTTTAAGGCTAGGGTCACACTTAGAAGGCGCATGGGTGCCCATGGTAACCGCATCCATTACCAGATGCGGTATTGGACTATGCCTTCATGCTTCTTAAAAGTTGTCAAAATGCAATCCTCATTCCGGATCTGGATGCATTAATGCATTTGGTTTTGGAATGAGGATTTTTGCAATTTTCAAAACTGGATCCGGTTCCCATAGGCGCCCATGTTAAAAAAACTTGCCATTTGGGCAATCCGGTTTTTGTAGTGTGGCTGCAGATCCGGATCCGGTTTTGAGCATTTTTAATGCTCAAAGCTGGATCAGGATGGAAAAAAACGCAAATGTGACCCTAGCCTATGCCCATCTAGTTCAACCCATAGCCTAACATGTTGATCCAGAGGAAGGCAAAAAAAAAAAACCATATGGCAACACTAAGCTCCACATTGGGGGAAAAAATTCCTTCCTGACTCCAGATACGGTAATCAGACTAATTCCCAGGATCAACGCCCTATCAAAGAATCTAGTATATATAACTGGTAATATTATAGTTTTCAAGAAAGGCATCCAGGCCCTTCTTAAATGTTAGTAGTGACTCACTCATTACAACATCATGTGGCAGAGAGTTCCATAGTCTCACTGCTCTTACAGTAAAGAATCCGCGTCTGTGATTATGATTAAACCTTCTTTCCTCCACACGTAGAGGATGCCCCCTTGTCCCAGTCTCAGGCCTAAGAGTAAAGAGATCATTAGAAAGGTCTCTGTACTGTCCCCTCATATATTTATACATTATTATAAGATCACCCCTAAACCTTCGTTTTTCCAAACTAAATAACCCCAAGTTTAATAACCTGTCTTGGTATTGCAGACCCCTCAGTCCTCTAATAACCTTGGTCGCTCTTCTCTGGACCCGCTCTAGTTCAGCTAGGTCTTTTGGTTTGTTCAGTACATACACTGGTTATGAACTGGTTATGACGCCAAAGGAAGCCAATAACATTCTTTCCTTACACTGGTGGTTTTGGTGGTACTTGTGGTAATGTTTATGATGGTAATTGTTCATTTTTATTAGGCTAGGGTCACACTTGATCCTTGGATCAGGGTTTTGTATAATTTTGTGCATTTTTTCTAAGTCCAAAACCTGATGCCAAAAACTGATGCTGCACTCAAGTGTGACTGCAATGGTGTGACTGCAGTGGGTGCAGTAAAAAAAAACTGATCTCGTTAGTTAACATGGGGCCCTATGGGAATCACATGTGAATCTGCAAGGCACTAAATGGTACCATGAGTTTTCGCATGAGTTTTTTAAGGCTGCTCCAGACCTAACAGCAAAAACGCAGGCTGTGGTTAGGGTCACACTTGGCTGCGGTTTTGTTAAGGTTGTTTTTGGCAGCCTGCATTTTTGGGCTGCGTTTTTGCTGTTAGGAGCTGCTGTCGCAGTCTTAAAAAACTCATGCGCGAAAACTCATGGTACCATTTAGTGCCATGCGGATTCGCATGCGATTCCCATAGGGCCCCATGTTACAAAAATGCATGTTTTTTTGAAAAAGCACCAAAAAACTCATCATGATGCATTTTTTGGTGCTGAGCCAAAAACTCATGGAAAAAACTCATGGCACTTTAGCCATGCTTTTTTGGCATTGGGGCATGCGTTTTTTGTATTGGGGCCTATGGATGAGTTTTTGCATGCGTTTTTCACAAAATACAAGTGTGAAAAACTCATGGGAAAAACTCATCCACAAGTTAAGGTCTCCTTATAGTACACCTGGACACCAGAGTCCGACGCTGCCAGCATTTGGTGCAACAGCAAAAGCCCAGTAGACTCAGGAGGAGTTCATCCCTAAAGCAAGTTAAGTAAGAGACACTAAAACTACCCAGTGCAGGACCAGGGGCCATAGGAGAAACAGGGACCCCGCAGAAGGACCTCATAGTCAGTTTGGAGCAAAGCCCTGGGAGGGAGAAGAAGTGGTGGGTTCAGGCACAGGCAGGACTCATCCCAAATCACAGAGCACAGACACAGAGGAGGCTTCATAACTTTCTAAGGTGGAAGTCCCAAGTTGCACCGGGGACCTGGTTATTACTTTGGACGGTACCTATTACCTTGTCACCAGTAAAATGTACCGAAACAACCATTACTGTGTGTGTGTGTGTGCCTCTTAACCGCCGCAATTCACTGCCTGGCTTGCAAAGACGCAACCACTACTCCCCTCATCCATCCCTGCTGCCCTGAGGTAAAGCTCCACCTGTGGGGAGCTGTACCACACTCTGCTGCACCCACCATCACCTCAGCGGCCGGCTGCAGCGCTGGTATACCTGTTAGAAGGTACCATAGGTGGCGTCACCTTACCAATCCCCTTATCCCCCACCATTCCCCGCCATTGAGGGTCCAGGGCACGGGACCGGGGATCGACCAGTCGTGATTCCCCATCAAAGCCGCCATCAGCCCCGGTACCCGAGTACCCCCTACCCTGTCGACCGCCTCACAGTGGTAACTTAACCCGCAGCGGCACAGCTCCCATGACTGAAACCAGAATGCTACGGGGAAGATTAAAGTTAATTTCCTCCCGGCAACTGAATTTAATGTACAAGCACTGAGAAGGTTCCAAACACTATTACCCTGCAGATTAACCCCATATCTGCAGGATAATAGCATCCTTCCATAATCCATGATCATCAAAATGAACAGAGATAAACACTTGAAAAAGATCACTCTGTATGTAATTACTCTAAACTGGTCTGGGTAACACGGTACAAACAATGTTTACCGTATCTATATAATATATGCATGTCACTTTATGTATTGAATTACAGGAAAAAAATCAACTTTTTGATGATATTCTGATTCATTGATATGCACTTGTATGTCAGTTTCTTGCCAGTTTCTGGTTGTTGGATATTTCTCAACACTTTTTATATTGCTATGAGAATTTGTTACTAGTATCACTTGCAATCATTTCTCTTTCAGCATACAGAACATGTTGTGCTTTAGATAGATTTGCTCCACTGATTGTTGAAGAAACAGTTTGGGCAGAAGGTAGATCTTCATGCGATTACAGGAATTAATATCATTTTTGAATAACATACCTTGAAAGCTCTTTTTTGATCCAGGAATGTAATTTCCTGGAAAATAGTGACTTGTAGAATACAAATATTGTCCTTGCCAAGTTTTGACATATTTGCAGATAGTGAATGTGCTTGGAAACTTCAAGATCTGCATGTGACAGGAGATGGCAAGATATCTATACCTTAAAGCCAAAGTTTGTGTGTGAGTTTGTCATAAGTATTCCTCTGGAGCTGCGAATAGTGGGAATGTGATATTTACACAGGTCATTGTGGCTGCAATTTCTAGGTCAACTGTTGTATTTTCGTCTTTCAACTTTGAACTGGGAAGCGGTAATGACAATTAATTCATGTCCTCTTGGTGATGTGTCCTTGTGGCTACTATCACAGAGGTTGAGGCCTGACTGAGTGCCTTCAACCCTCTGCACCCAAAATTCAGTCAGGGAGTGGTGCAGAACACGTGATCCGCATGCGTGAAGCTTGCCCAAGTTATTAGCAATACAAGGCACACACAGGTAAAGGAGGAGAGGACCCTGCCTGTGAGGGCTTGCAGTCCACAAGGAATAGGTGTAAATAGAGTAAGAGAAAGAGAGGACCCTGTCTGCAAGGGCTCACAGTCAACAAGAGATGGGGGAAGATACAGTAAGTGAGGGAAGAGGACCCTGCTCGTCAAGGCTCACAGTCTACAGGGGATGGGTGATGATACAGTATGTGAAGAGAGAGGACCCTGCCCACGAGGGCTCACAGTCTATAAGGGATGGGTGAGGATACAGTAGGTGAGGAGAAATACGCTGCCCACAAGGGTTTACAGTCTATAAGGGATGGGTGAGGATACAGTAAGTGAAGAGAAAGAGCCTTCCCACAAGGGCTTACAGTCTACAAGGGATGGGTGAGGATACAGTAGGAGAGGAGACAGGACCCTGTCCATGGGAGCTCACAGTCTACAAGGGATGGGTTAGGATACAGCAAGTAAAGAGAAAGAGTCTTCTCACAAGGGCTGACAGTGTACAAGGGATGGGTGAGGATACAGTAGGTGAATAGAGAGGACCCTACCTGCAAGGGCTCACAGTCTACAAGGAATGGATGAAGATGCAGTATGTGAGGAGAGATGACCCTGCCCATGAGGGCTAACAATCTACAAAGGATGGGTGAGGATACAGTAGATGAGGAGAAAGGACCCTGTCTGCAAGGGCTCACAGCCTACAAGGGTTGGGTGAGAATACACTTGGAGAGGGAAGAGCTGGTTGTGCAGCGGTTTGGTAGACAGATGCTCACTTCAGATTGTAGGCTTGTTAGAAAAGGTAGGTCTTCAGGTTCCTTTTGAAGGTTTCCTCTGTAGGCGAGAGTCTGATGTTTTGGGGCAGAGAGTTCGAGAGTATGAAAAATGCACGAGAGAACTCTTGTATGCGATTGTGGGAAGAAGAAATAAGAGGGAAGAGAGAAAGAGATCTTAAAAGGATCGTAGGTTGCATGAAGGTAAGTACCATGTTAAGGATGTATGGAGGGGACAGATTGTCGATGACTTTATATGTCATGGTTAGGGTTTTGAACTGGAGTCTCTGGACAATGGGAAGCGAGTGAAGGGATTGGCACAGATGAGAGGCTGGGGAAAACACAAATTGAGCATTTTTTTGCTTTATGAAGAATCATGTTTCCATTTCATTTTCATATTGTCAGGTCAATGGCGGAATTAAAGAGAACCCGTCAGGTCCTCTATTCACCCAGAGCCATGAAGCCAGGACGTATACAACCAACGTCAGAGAGGCTCAGTGCTGAGGGGAACAAAGCCGCTCGCATGTATGGGTTTGGATAGTGCTGGCACAGGCATGATAACATGCTAAGAAGGCCGACTAGTCGGGGAACTAACACCTCCTCGACTAATCAAAGGCTTTTTTCAACTCATAAACTGCAGGAGGACACCTAGGAGCAGCTCCGTGTCACAAGGTGACTGATCTCCTGCTTTGTAGTGAGTGGGGGAGGGGCGAGGAGTGTGACCGAGCTGCTGTGAGCAGGTGAAGCTGCCCATGTGAATAAGCCCTCCTGCAGCACAGAGGATTGTGATACCTGAGTGAGGAATCTGTAGAATGTGTGTGTGAGTTGTGTGTGTGATAGCCGTGCCTCTGTGTGTGTGTGATAGCCATGCCTCTGCGTGTGTGTGATAGCCGTGCCTCTGTGTGTGTGTGTGATTGCCGTGCCTCTGCGTGTGTGTGATAGCCGTGCCTCTGCATGTGTGTGATAGCCGTGCCTCTGTGTGTGTGTGATTGCTGTGCCTCTGTGTGTGTGTGTGAGCCGTGCCTCTGTGTGTGTGTGTGTGTGTGCGTGCGAGCCGTGCCTCTGTGTGTGCGAGCCGTGCCTCTGTGTGTGCGAGCCGTGCCTCTGTGTGTGCGATCCGTGCCTCTGTGTGTGCGAGCCGTGCCTCTGTGTGTGTGTGTGAGCCGTGCCTCTGTGTGTGTGTGCGAGCCGTGCCTCTATGTGTGTGTGTGTGCGGGCCGTGCCTCTGTGTGTGTGTGCGGGCCGTGCCTCTGTGTGTGTGCGCGCCGTGCCTCTGTGTGTGTGTGTGCGGGCCGTGCCTCTGTGTGTGTGTCTGCGGGCCGTGCCTCTGTGTGTGTGTGTGCGGGCCGTACCTGTGTGTGTGTGTGCGGGCCGTGCCTCTGTGTGTGTGTGTGTGTGTGGGCCGTGCCTCTGTGTGTGTGTGTGCGGGCCGTGCCTCTGTGTGTGTGTGTGCGGGCCGTGCCTCTGTGTGTGTGTGTGCGGGCCGTGCCTCTGTGTGTGTGTGTACGGGCCGTGCCTCTGTGTGTGTGTGTGTGCGGGCCGTGCCTCTGTGTGTGTGTTTGCGGGCCGTGCCTCTGTGTGTGTGTGTGCGAGCCGTGTACTAGGTGTACACCTATATATTACTATCTTCCTCCGTGTGCAATGTTTCCTATGTGTATATTACTGTTTATTCTCAATAATTTACAGTTAGATTGTTTTGTATTCAGTGTTTGATTTATTCCATTCTTCTATCTTTGGTGCTACATACTGTATATCCCAGCGTGTTCTATTGGGGAATTGTTAACATTATTGTTCCAGATAACAATATGATGACTATAATAGGGACACTGGTGATCGGTGATAGGACCTGTGGTGATGTCGCTGCCCGCACTTTACGGCATTACGGCATGACATCATAACTAAGTGCCAGCGGCTGTTCCGGATCCCGGAGGCCGCAAGCGCGCATCCTACAGCAGTTGATCACCATTGAATTTGACCCTGATTAACAGGTACACTTAAGTGGCTCCTAACCCACTAGCGGTACCCCCCTGAACCCCGGATTTATCAACGACCAAGGGGGCGGCAAATTTTTCAACCTTCCGGGCGCCACAAACAGTTGCTACGCCACTGGGTGAATGTTTAAGGTAAATAATTAAGAGAATGCCATTATTCATAACTATGACATCCAACAGATTCTTCTCGATGCTGGAATTAAAAAATTATGGCTCTTGGAAAACTGGAAGAAAAAAACGAAAGTTCAAAACAAAACATTAGGCCATAAAATCTGTCCTTATGTCCTTAACTCTGCTGTCCGACTAATCCACCTCTCTCTTTGTTATTCCTCCACTTCTTGCCTCTGCAAATCCCTCTACTGGCTCCCAACTCACCAGCGTATCCAATTCAAACTCCTAACATTGATTTACAAAGCCGTTCATAATCTGTCCCCCCCATATATCTCTGAACTATCATCCAACTCGTAATCTTCGATCCTCCCAAGACCTCCTCCGTTCCTCCACACTTTTACGTTTCTCATGTAACCACCTGCAAGACTTCGCCGGAGCATCCCCATCCTCTGGAATTTTGCACCAGAAAACGCCCGACTGTCCCCTACACCCGGAACCTTCAAGCAGAACCTGAAAATCCATCTCTTAAGAACAGCCTACAGCCTGCAATGATCACAGTGCCACCTTACCATTACTGGACCCAGTGCTCCACCACCAATGGACCTGGCGCTCCACCATCATCAGAGCAGACCCAACCTACTGTCTCTTTCCCCACCACCCTGTAGAATGTAAGTCCGCAAGGGCAAGGTCCTCTCTCTCCCCTCTGTACCAGTCTGTCACTGTTGGCTTGTTCGTTGTATTTTTAACTTGTTTGTATGTAACCCTTTCTCATGTACAGCACCATGGAATCAATGGTGCTCAATAAATAAATAATAATAATAATAATAAAAAAAAAGGTAATCATTTAGATGTCGCTGTCAATCTATATCATCTGTATTTAAGACTATGTTTCCTTGAGGCGATGGGAGGAGATGGACAAACCATTCTGCTACTATAGTAAGTAATTTGGAATTAACTTAGATGCTAGGATTGTGCCTTCATATATAATAGTAGATTTTAACCTATACTTGTTATGATGTTGTAGTAAGGAGGTGCACAATATTTTTTTACTTACTTATATTACACTAGATGGTTCAGTGGTTAGGAGAGTATATGGGGGCTCAGTGGTTAGCAGAGTATACGGTGGCTCAATAGTTAGCAGAGTATACGGCGGTGAGTGGTTAGCAGAGTTTACGGCGGCTCAGTGGTTAGCAGAGTATACGGCGGCTCAGTGGTTAGCAGAGTATACAGCGGCTCAGTGGTTAGCAGAGTATACGGCGGCTCAGTGGTTAGCAGAGTATACGGTGGCTCAGTGGTTAGCAGAGTATACGGTGGCTCAGTGGTTAGCAGAGTATACGGTGGCTCAGTGGTTAGCAGAGTATACAACGGTTCAGTGGTTAGCAGAATATACGGCGGGTGAGTGGACAACAGAGTATACAGTGGGTGAGTGGACAGCAGAGTATATGGCAGGTGAGTGCACAGCACAGTATACGGCGGGTGAGAGGACAGCACAGTATATGGCGGGTGAGTGGACAGCACAGTATATGATGGGTGAGTGGACAGCACAGTATACGGCGGGTGAGTGGACAGCACAGTATACGGTGGGTGAGTGGAGAGCACAGTATACTGCGGGTGAGGGGACAGCAAAGTATACGGCGGGTGACGGAACAGCACAGTATAAGGTGGGTGAGTGGAGAGCACAGTATACGGCGGGTGAGTGGACAGTACAGTATACAGCGGCTCAATGGACAGCAGAGTATACGGCGGCTCAGTGGACAGCAGAGTATACGGCGGGTCAGTGGACACACATCTACACACACCAACACACACCTACAGACACACACACACACCTACACACACACACACCTACACACACACCCACCCACACTTACACACCCCGATGATGTGTGCTGTACCGTCCTCGCTGACGTTCTCCTCGCAGGAGCTCCAGATCCCGACATGGAAGCACCTCTCTATGAACTTGTCATCCCCGGTCTCCCAGCTGTACAGCACAGCCCCGGAGCTGCTGTTGGAGTCGAAGCTGTTGTTGCGGATGCAGCGCTCCGGGGGGCCCAAACAGAAAGGATTCGGCACCTTGCGGATCCCCTGACACCAGTGACTACTGCAGAAGGCGATGACCGACAACAGCAGAAACACAGAGTTCAGGGTCAGAGCCACCGCCGCTCGCCGCCGCCGCTCCATCACCCGGAGAGAGAGTGAGTGTGAGAGAGAGGAGAGGAGAGGTGAGTGCGGGCCGGCGTGGAGAGAGGGGGGGGATGGAGCGGTGGGGAGGGGGTGTGAATGGCACTGGGTAATATCGGCGGGCAAGAGGGGGCCGAAAATGGGCGCACCCGCTCCAGTGGGCGGGTACAGGCAGGAGGAGGCTGAGGGCGTGTCTCTGAGGGCAAAATCCCGCATTGCGGATTGGATCACGGCCACGGCACATGGCTAGCGGCGGCCAATGAGCGCTGGCGCGCGATTTCTGTGACAGACAGAGAACCTTAGACAATTATATAGTAGATATATAGATGGGCTAGTACTCTCCAGCCTAAATGGGTATTTGTTTTGCTGTGGGTCATTTAATCTTTATTAGGGATGGGCGAATCTACTCGCTAGGACTCGTTACTCGGCGAGTAGTAAGGGACTCGCAGGACTCGGTACTCTGCGAGTTTCCCAGTGATTACTCGCACGAGTCCAATGCAAATCAATATCAATCCTAGTTTTGTCAGAAACGCTGACAAAACTAGGATTGCCATTGTTTGCATTAGACTCGTGCGAGTAATCACTGGCTACTGTGCCAGTGATAGCAGGGAAACTCGCAGATAACTGCTGTTTCTTTGCGAGCCGAGTCCAGCTGTCTTCTCTGTGCAGCTCCAGGGTCCTAGAGCCTGCCTGCTGCCTGATGTAGCAGTGCTGAGATTGTTCTCAGTCTGATCATTCCCTGTGTACAGACATGAATGTCTGTGCACAGAGATGATGTAGCAGTGCTGAGATTGTTCTCAGTCTGCTCATTCCCTGTGTACAGACATGAATGTCTGTGCACAGAGATGATGTAGCAGTGCTGAGATTGTTCTCAGTCTGCTCATTCCCTGTGTACAGACATGAATGTCTGTGCACAGAGATGATGTAGCAGAGCTGAGATTGTTCTCAGTCTGCTCATTCCCTGTGTACAGACATGAATGTCTGTGCACAGAGATGATGTAGCAGTGCTGAGATTGTTCTCAGTCTGCTCATTCCCTGTGTACAGACATGAATGTCTGTGCACAGAGATGATGTAGCAGAGCTGAGATTGTTCTCAGTCTGCTCATTCCCTGTGTACAGACATGAATGTCTGTGCACAGAGATGATGTAGCAGAGCTGAGATTGTTCTCAGTCTGCTTATTCCCTGTGCATAGACATCTATATTTATGTACAGGGGATGTAGCAGAGAGGACATCGCGTTTTGGACTGCGTCGGACGGAAGAGGATTTTTTTAATTAAAGATGGAGTCCCTAATGGCTTTTTTTTTTATTTCTAATAAAAAATTTTCCTTGTGTTGTGTTTTTTTTAAAACAATTTAATAGAAATTCATGGCGGTCATGTCTAATATTGGCGTGACCGCCATAAATTTCGGGCTTAGGGCCAGCTGATAATACAAAGCTGGCCCTAACCTCTTTATTACCCAGCGTGCCACCGCTACCAGGGCCGCTGGAAGAGCGGGGTTCAGCGCCAGAGGATGGCGCTTCAATGAACGTGCCATCTTCTGGGGCGGCTGCGGGCTGCAATTTGCAGCGGGGGGTGCCCAGAAAGCTTGGGCATCCCTGCGCTGCGGATTCCAGCCCCCAGCTGCTTAGCTGTACCTGGCTAGACATAGAAATTGCGCGGAGCCCCACGCATTTTTTTTTTATTATTTCATGAATTTCAGAGTCAGAGTCTCAGAGTCAGAATCTCAGAATTTCATGAAATAATTAAAAAAAAATGCGTGGGGCTCCGCGCAATTTCTATGTCTAGCCAGGTACAGCTAAGCAGCTGGGGGCTGGAATCCGCAGCGCAGGGGTGCCCAAGCTTTCTGGGCACCCCCCGCTGCAAATTGCAGCCCGCAGCCGCCCCAGAAGATGGCGCGTTCATTGAAGCGCCATCCTCTGGCGCTGAACCCCGCTCTTCCAGCGGCCCTGGTAGCGGTGGCACGCTGGGTAATAGAGGTTAGGGCCAGCTTTGTATTATCAGCTGACCCTAAGCCCGAAATTTATGGCGGTCACGCCAATATTAGACATGACCGCCATGAATTTCTATTAAATTGTTTTAAAAAAAACACAACACAAGGAAAATTTTTTATTAGAAATAAAAAAAAAAGCCATTAGGGACTCCATCTTTAATTAAAAAAATCCTCTTCCGTCCGACGCAGTCCAAAACGCGATGTCCTCTCTGCTACATCCCCTGTGCATAAATATAGATGTCTATGCACAGGGAATAAGCAGACTGAGAACAATCTCAGCTCTGCTACATCATCTCTGTGCACAGACATTCATGTCTGTACACAGGGAATGAGCAGACTGAGAACAATCTCAGCTCTGCTACATCATCTCTGTGCACAGACATTCATGTCTGTACACAGGGAATGAGCAGACTGAGAACAATCTCAGCACTGCTACATCAGGCAGCAGGCGGGCTCTAGGACCCTGGAGCTGGCAGCCTGTACAGAGGAGACAGGATCTTATCTGTGCGAGTCAGCGATTACTTACAAAGTAAACGAGCAATGCAAATAAATGACAAAACTAGGATTGCTTCAGGCTGAAGCTTCCGAGACACATCTGCGATTTGTAAATCTCACACTACTCGCTATTACTCGCTTCCCCATTCATTAACATTGGACTCGCTAGACTCGCAACGAGTAGCGAGTCCTGTGCTCGGACTCGCTAGAGTCAAGCGATTCCGAGTAATTTAGGATTCGCCCATCACTAATCTTTATCTATAGGCATTAATTTAAGTTTTATTTTTTCACCAGTGTAGTTATGTACAACGGGGATATATCCCAATAACATCAATAGGCTTTTTGGCACCTTTTTTACTATAACTACATAACAATATATTTTTGTAGTTTTAATTATCATTCTGTATTATTTTTGGTTGGGTTATGTGCACTGCTTACACCTGGTTGTGCATATGTGTATATGCAAGTAAGTTTTTAAGTACGGTATTTTATTATGAAAAATAAAAGTTAATTTTTAAGCATAATACTATGGTTTTTGTATTTGTTGAATATTGTAGTATGCTGCTTATATGGCCTCTATGTTTTTCTTTTGAGAGATATTCTGTACTGATTTTTGAATACCGTATATACTCGCGTATAAGCCGAGTTTTTCAGCCCAAAAATTGGGCTGAAAAGTACCCCCTCGGCTTATACGCGAGTCAGTGCTGTATACCGATGTATACATCGGTACATACCGATGTATACATCGGTATACAGCAGCCCCCGCATCCCCAGTAATCCAGGGCCCCCCCAGCCTCTCTCCGGTCACCTGAAAAGCAAACTATACTTATCAGTGTCCGCTGTCCGCGCCCGCTCGCCTCTGCCGTCTGCGATCCTCCATCTTCATGCGGCGTCTTCCGGGTTCCTGTGCTCGTCGCAGGGAATGACGTCATTCCCTGCGACGAACACAGGAAACCGGAAGACGCCGCATGAAGATGGAGGATCGCAGACGGCAGAGGCGAGCGGGCGCGGACAGCGGACACTGATAAGTATATTTTGCTTTTCAGGTGACCGGAGAGAGGCTGGGGGGGCCCTGGATTACTGGGGCCCTGTATACTACCGCTGGGGCTGCTATATACTGCTGGAGCCCTGTATACTACCGCTGGGGCTGCAATCTATTACCACTGGGGCTGTATATACTACCATTGGGGCTGTATATACCACTGGGGCTGTATATACTGCTGGGGCCCTGTATACTACCGCTGGGGCTGCAATCTACTACCACTGGGGCTGTATATACTACCACTGGGGCTGTATATACCACTGGGGCTGTATATACTGCTGGGGCCCTGTATACTACCGCTGGGGCTGCAATCTACTACCACTGGGGCTGTATATACTACCACTGGGGCTGTATATACCACTGGGGCTGTATATACCACTGGGGCTGTATATATTGCTGGGGCCCTGTATACTACCACTGGGGCTATATATACTACCACTGGGGCTGCTGTATACTACCACTGGGGCTGTATATACCACTGGGGCTGTATATACTACTGGGGCTGCGTGTATACTACCACTGGGGCTGCTGTATACTACCACTGGGGCTGTATATACCACTGGGGCTGTATATACTACTGGGGCTGCGTGTATACTACCACTGGGGCTGCTGTATCTACCTCTGGGACTGCTGTATACCACACTGCTGGGGGCTGTATACTTGTGCTAGGGTCCACCCTCGGCTTATACACGAGTCAATAGATTTTCCCAGGTTTTGGGGGCAAAAGTAGGGGGGTCGGCTTATACACGGGTCGGCTTACACACGAGTATATACGGTACCTGCAAGTTTTGTGTCATCATAATAACATTGGTCAGGAGAATTAAGTTACCAGATAATTTTTTACCGCACAATGAATGCTATAAAGTCAAAATACAAAAAACAATGGTGGATTTTTTTTTCACCACTTCGCCACACTTATTTTACTCTCCATTCTCTAGTACATTATTTGGTAAAATGAATGGTGCCCTTCCAGACCTTGATTGCTCTCAGTGGGAGAAATAAAATAATAATCTTGCAGTTGTGATATCTTTTAATGGCTAAAAAATACAAAATAAATGATGATACAAAGCAGCAAGCTTTCAAGACTGCTTATGTCTCTGTAACAAAATATTTGAAGAAAGACAATTATATAAACAAGTAGAGCAGAGGCATAGTATTGTTGGGGGGATGGTGCAAGGCTGTTGTAGTCATGGTCGAAGCCAAGCCTCGGCTGCCCTAGATGAACAGTCTGCGCTATGCCTGCCTTCCCTGTACAAACATAGACACTTCAACTTTCCTTGTCAACATTCGAACTGTACTTTGATCAGTAATTCACACACATATTACAGATATATACTTTTATTCACAAATGAGGTACCAACAATCACAGTTAATTTATTGGCCAAACACTTCCCTGGGATTTGGGAACCCGAAGAATTACTCAAACGTCTCATCCTCCCCATTAGCATCATTGTGCATGTACAGCATCAAAAAGTATTTTTGAATCCACTCTATATCATCCACAGGGATTTAGTGTAAAACTATTGGAATGACAAGTGAGACAGCACTCCTCCCCTACATGTCCATGGCCCACTTTCTAGAGCACAAAGGCCTTTGGCAACAGAGAGGAATCTTGGAGTTACTGCCAGAAGAAGTCGGACACCACGTGGGAATTACCATGGACTCAACCTCTGAGGGATGTAGTATCTCTTCTTTCACAGCCCGGTCCTCCACTTTTAAGGAACACCACATATCTGAGGACTGAGTTTTACCCGGAGATCCTGCCAAATCGATTTTTGGGGCTCCCACTCACCATGCCTCCTGCAAGTGCAGTGTCTGTCATTTCTCTACATTCCTCTCCCTCTCTCTCATTTTGCAAATCCTTTATGTTTCCCTCAACCTCACACTTAAGAGGCATACAAGCCTCCTAACCACAATTAATCCTAGTTAGCGTGAGGATGCCAAGGTCTCTTAAACACCTGCCACTAAGTGGCCACAGACGATGTAGCAACAGACTCCTACAAGGTCACAGTATCCTCCAGGTTGGGGGTGGCAGAGCCCTAGCTTCTCCTACAGTATAATAAAGAGACTATAACTTATCCGGCTAAAAACAAACCTTTATATTGCTGTGCAGACAAAAAAAAGTTATGGCTCTTGCAAGAAGAAGCTTAAATAATGAAAAAAAAATGGATCTATGAACTACATATATCCAAAAGTGTTGCAGAGTATTATGCTTGTTACATCAGAATTTGATTATCTTACTTTTTAAAAAAAATACATTTATACAGTTAGTTTCAGTTTATTTGCCACAGTAAATAACATTTTGAAAGGTAAAAACAAAGCATAAACTGCTGTTTTAGTAATTGGTGATATATTTTTAATTAGTGCTTAAAGGGAATCTGTCAGGTCAAAAATCCATATGTAACTGGTATAATTTTCTAATTTGTCTGGTTAAGCTCTTTCTATTTGTATATTTGTTTTATTCATATTCCCCTCATATCCTGTGTAAACTGCAAATAAAGATATTCTTTCCATCTGTCAATCACACCAAGTGATCACTTATTTCTCTGCTGCTCACTCCCAAGGAATGAAAATTCATGCATCACTGCACAGAAGCAAGGTTCAGCAATAGTCACTCACATTCTATATCCTTCTGTCTGCTCTCCTTGTATCCAGCAAAAAAAATGTTCAAATAAACAAACAGAATCTCTCACAGACAGCACAGCTTCTTCTCAGAGAAACAAATGGAGGACATTGCCTTACCTAGATGACCTATCTGATATGTGCCTGCCATCTGTCCCTTAAGGTACCTTCACACACTGCAACATCGTTAGCGATGTTGCTGCAACTTCACAGGTTTTGTGACGTCACAGCGACCTCTCCAGCAATGTCACAGCGTATGACACGCACCAGAGACCTGGCCCCTGCTGTGAGGTTGCTGGTGGCTGCACGTCGTTCAGGACCATTTTTTGGTCCTTGATCTCCCGCTGGTCAGCACGCATTCGCGCGTGTGACCGCAGGAGACCAGCGATCTCACAGGCTGGTAACTATGATATACACCGGGTAACTAGGCAGCATGCGCTGCTTAGTTACCTGGTGTTTATCATGGTTACCAGCATCCTCCAGCTTACAGGCTGCTCTAAGCGGCAGGATGCTGGTATCCATGATAAACATCGGGTATCTAGGCAGCGCGGTGTTTATCATAGTTACCAGCGATCTCACGGCTGCTGAGTCGCTGGACAGTCACTGGTGAGTCTGTCTGACAGCTCAGCAGCGACTCCAGAGAGACTTTCCAGCTATCCCGGCCAGGTCGGATCGCTGGTGGGATCGCTGGAAAGTTTGTGTGTGTGAAGTACCCCTTACTCCTTATCCTCATCAGAACTACTGTGCAGGACAGCAAAATGAAAATGAAACTGGAAGTGAGGCAGAGCACAGGGCGAGAGAGGGAATAGTTGCTTGAGAAAGAGTGAATAATTGACATTACATACTGCCTACTATTCACTAGTCCGGTCAATTACTTTTACTGATGAAGCTACCTGCTGAGTGGGAAGGTGCTTATAGCAAGAGAATTACAAAGGGTACAGTAACGATTTTTACATATTCTGAAAGGTCTACCAGATTATTTTACAAAAGTACTATTAGTATTCTACTGAAAAATGACCTGACAGAGTCTCTTTAAACATTGCATTGTGATTTTCTTTGGTTATTTTATGCCAGTGTTATTTATAAGTTACAATATCCAATATCCATATGGTAGTATCTTGCACACTGTACAGCACTTTCATTTTGGCTCTGTATAATATTTTTAGATTCTGTTCAAATCTGCTTTGTGGTTCATCATTTTGACAGGATCAACCGTTCTGCATGCTGTGCAATTTCTCCAAATATGATCCTAACAGAGCCTCTGAAACAGATGTCAGCATAGCCTCGTTATGTGGTTATGTAGTCTGGACAGTATATATCAATATCATTAGGTTAAGTTCCCACAATGAGTATTTTTTGCATTTTCTCCTCTACCTATTTTCAGGCACCAAAACCACAGCTTTTTAAAGTTCCAACAAAGTGGATGAGATTTATACAAACTTGATGCCCTTTGTGCTGTTTTTTTATGTAATGCTGTACACATTAACCTGAAGGGCGTCTTTTAATTCCTCAGCATGCCATTTTCTTTTGTAGTAAACTTATATTTTATTTGCAGATTTTCTCCATAGACATGAATAAGTCACAGAAGATTTGCAGATAGAAATTGCAATTGTATTTTTCGTGTATTTCTACAGTGGAAACGCTTAACAAATGCATGTAATCCGCCCATGACTGCAGCAATAATGTTTTATCAATGCAAAGTAACTCAAACAAGAAGTTTTCAAAACAAACTACTTTTAATTAAAATATGACATAACAAAAAGACAAAAACTACAGCAGGAAAAAGGCAATACAAATGAGTGTATAAAACCATTCTAAAACGCAATGATAAACTACATGCAACCTAATTGAGCCAATTGGTGCAGAAAATCTTATCCATAGGAAAAGCACCAAATTCTAATTGTGTTTTTTTGTAACAGTATTTTGTATGTACTGCATGGCAGTATTATTTTAGTTAAGTGTAGTATTATTTCTGTAGTGTGTTATGTAGTGGTTGTACAGTGTATCATGGTTTATCGCTTACGGTATATGGAATTTCCAAAGAATAACCATAAATTGTTAGAAATATGCAAGTGTATTTACAGCGTAATGATTTGCTCATTGAGCGTGTTGGGGGATACTCAAACGTAATCGGGCTTGAGGCAGGCAGGCACATTTTTCAGTAAAGAAAGTCCATATGGTTTATTACACCATAAATCAAAGAACATAAAATATGTTTTTTTTACATTTTTAATATATTTTTTTTAACAAAAACCTTTTTATTATTTTTCACTTTTCTAATAAGTTAAATCTGTTGTCATTTGTTAGTATAGTAGTGTAGCATATAGTAAAATTACTGATCTGTTATATGCAAATTGTCACTTCAGTGAGGAAATAGATAACCCCTAATGCCACCTGATAAAGGTAGCAATCCTAAAAGTCATAACTGACTCATTAACAAAACTTTTAATATGACTTGGGATTTGTGCCAGATCAGAACCCCAAAATGCAGACGCTGCGTTCCGGGGTGACTGCTCCTCATCAGTGCAGTGTGTGGCATTCTGATCTGGCTGTATGAGAGGTTAAGACGAGATCTGGGGGAACAGCTATTCTCCTTGTGAAGAGTATTCTGCCAGCTGGCAGTGAGGAGACTTATCGCCGCAATGCTCCTCTGGGAAATGTCGTATGCGAATTGTCACTTCAGTGAGGATGTAGACAAACTCTAATGCCACCTAATAATGTTAGCAATCCTAAATATCCTAATTGACTCTTTAAGGCTGCTTTCACCTCAACATTTATTTGAAATCGCGGCAGATGCGGTGAAAAAACCGCATCTGCCGCGATTACCGCATAACCGCTGCACTTGCGGCACACTTGCGGCACAGTTGCGGCAAGCCCCATACAATGTATATGCGGGCTTGCGGCATGTGCAGCAAGTGCGGTTTTGGCACTTGTGGCAGGTGCGGCCGCGAAAAAAACGCCGCTGACCGCGTTTTTTTTTCACGGCCGCACCTGCCGCAAGTGCCAAAACCGCATTTGCCGCACTGCCGCAAGCCCGCATATACATTGTATGGGGCTTGCCGCAACTGTGCCGCAAGTGTGCCGCAAGTGCAGCGGTTATGCGGTAATCGCGGCAGATGCGTTTTTTTCACCTCATCTGCCGCGATTTCAAAAAAACGCTGATGTAAAAGTACCCTAACAAGCCTTTTAATATGTCTTAGCATTTATGTCAGAACCCCAGGAATAGCTACAGTGGTGTTCAAAAGTCCTGCATAGGCATAGGATAAATTGATTTTTCAAGTTTTACATGTTTTCTGTCGAATATCTTCGATGCTAATATGACATATTATATATGGGTTTGTTCAGAATACAATTTTGCATTCTCTCCCTGTAATATTTTTAGCTTTTGAAGCAGTTTTGCCTGAAATTATTGCAACAATATGGGAATTGAAAGCACAACTAAATATTGTACAGCTTCAGATCCAAAATTAGCCAATCACAGATGAGGTTCTTGTGACCAATCATAACCTGGATATGGCAGCCAATCACATTCCATTACATTGCATCACATCTGCTGCTTTGTTTGTTTGTTTGTTTTAACTCTTGGTCTATCTAGTGAATCATACTGTAGAGCTTTATGATGGGAGCCTTCAGATTTTTGTCAGCGGAGGATCGTGTGTGAGTTGTGGTGCTACATGAAGAGGGTTATACTGGCCCCCAGAATTTTGCAGAAACATAAGCAGCTTGGAGTTACCCAGGACAGGCCCAGATCTGGTCGGCCCAGAAAGTCAACTAAAAGGGAGGATAGAGTACTGATAAGAACATCCCTTGCTAATCGAAAGCTCAACTCTCCTCAGCTTCTGCGAGAATGGCAAGAAAAGTGCAATATTGAGGTAGCAACATCAACTGTTAGGAAGAGAAGTTTGGAAGCAGGATTGAGAGGGTGCAAGGCCCGAAAGAAGCCATTGATGACAGCCATACAAAGACAAAGGCAAAAACTGTGGGCACTGAAATATTCAAAATGGAGGAAGGAGGAGTGGGAAAAAGTGCTATTTAGTGATGAAAGCACTTTTTGCATTTTAGGAAATGATGGCAAGTCTTATGTGAGAAGGTTTCCACATGAAGAGTACAAGCCAGAGTGTTTGAGCTTCTCTGTGAAACATCCGATGAAAGTAATGGTCTGGGGCTGTATGGCAGCCAATGGTGTTTGAAGCCTTCATATTGTGAGGGTATGGTTAATGCAAAAAAATACATAGACATCCTTAATAAGAAAATGTCGCCTTCTGCTCAACACCTGTTTTCAGGGGATTATATCTTCCAGGATGATAATGCTCCTTGTCACAGAGCTAAGACAATAACGGAATGGAAAAAAAAGAACAAAGTGGCTACTATTGACTGGCCAGCCCAGTCCCCGGACCTCAACCCAATTGAAAATTTGGGGCACAAGGTATCAATAGAGATATCTAAAAAAACAGCCAAGGACCAAGATAGAGTTGACTGAGGCTCTGATACAGACCTGGAACCACATCATCACTCAGGAACATCTGCAGAAGCTTGTTCACTCACTGCCACAGAGATGCAAGTTGGTGCTCAAGAGCAAAGGCTGGCCAATAAAGTATTAGAAGCTAAAGATGCACTCAAAAGGCCCTTTTCAGGACTCTGAATTAAATAAAAAATAATAAATCTTATAAAGTAAAATTTAAGTCTGCGTGAGCTTGCATTGGAACTTAGAACCATTCTACACAATGTACTGGTGTAGGTATGGTTATGCTGTAAAATAAAATATCAAAAATGCGCATACCATAACAATTTATACACTTGGGTCATTCAAAAATGAGTATGGCATACAATGAGGGATTACAAAAACATATATGTTCCACCAGTTTCACTGTAGAGATGTAGAAGTATGAAATAGATAGTTTTCTTCACGCCTATGCAGGACTTTTGAATACCACTGTAGTATAGTAGCATGATTGATACTATCAGATGGTTGTGGCTGCATCCTTTCGTAAACCCTTGGCTGTTATGGCAATCCACCAGCTCTGTGGTAGAGTAGATGGGCACTTAAACTATGGGACTGCAGCAGACGGGAGCCGGCTGCTGACGTCATTGTCTCGCTATGCGCCTTCATGAGATCAGAAGCTTAGATGTCGGCGCAGGCGAGGAGGAGGGCAGACACACAATAAGGAGGAGGAACAGAGCAGCAGGAGGTGGCACAGAGCGAACAGAGGTGTGGAGAACCTTTGTGCCAGGGCTAACTCCACAAGAAGGAAGGCCCTCCGGACTCACTATATGTAAGATTTATAAAGCCTATTTCTCAGTGCACAGGGGGGCTAGAGCCATGAGTGACTCCTTCCCTGAATGCAGCAGGCACGCTGCATTCATGGTGCATTTAGATTGCCATGCACCAGGGGGTTGACAGGTCCTCTTTAATATTCAGAATTCTCAGGGACAATGTGTGGTTTCGTATGCACTGCCACAGTAAAACCTCGTAGTTAAAGGCTTCAAATCATACCACCTTTATTATTGGATCTTTGACTACATTGCACGTGGAAGTGTGGGTCCAGCGGCAGCCACCATTTCGAGCCTACTATACTGGTTGTGTGTCACACAATTTTTCAAGGTGAGCACCTATCACTGATTTTACAATTATCCTGTTTTTTAAAACAATAAGACACCCCATTTTTGATAACCAGCAAAGGTAAAGCAGACAGCTTAGAGTTATTGGACCCGTCTAGTCTAAAAATACCAGCCAGCAGCTACCCCACAAGTGGCATATCCAATTAGTTTGTCCTGATTTTACTGGTGCAGTGGTAATTGGGGTAATAGTTTATGGAGTTCATGTCACCTGCGTAGTGTCAGCTGACATCAAGCCCTACTGTTAGCTATGTAGAGGTGTCTATCAGACACCCCATTACTAACCAAGTAATCCCCCCCAAAAAAAAAAAAAAAATTTCTATTAAGATACTATACTTATTGTAGCCAAGTCCAGGACAACCCCTCAATGCCGATTTTATTTGCATACAGAGACATAAAAACCCAAACATGCAGCATTATACCGCTAGAGAGGCACACGGTTAGGACCCGATATAATGAGAAACACCTTGACGCGGTATCTAGCACTTTCACAGTGGCCGCTGCTAAAGCTAAGTTTTCTCTAGTTTCTTTAGAGTCTCAAGCAGTTTCTGACATGTCTTTTTTAACATATCTATATTTGCTGTGCACAGAGCCCTGCCACTCATTGTAGCCATTATGCTATTACAAATATGTATAGTGTATAGTGTTGCAGCGGATATTCTCACTTTAACGTTCATATTTTTTTCTTGCTATCACCTACACTTAAGGTGATGCCAGTCATTCCTTAATTATTAGTATGACTATTTTTGATTGTGCTCTCTTCCCCTGCCCTGTAGCCATGTTTGGTTGCCATCTTATTGTAGCCAGGTCTAGGACAACCCCTCAATGTCAGTGTTATTTGCATACAGAGGCATAAAACCCCTCAAATGCAGCATTATACCGCTAGAGAGGCACATAGTTAGAACCCGATAAGACGAGAAACACCTTGACGCGGTTATCGTGCACTGTCGCAGCTGCCGCGGCTAAAGCTAAGTTTTCTCTAGTTTCTTTATAGTCTCAAGCAGTTTCTGCCATGTCTTTTTTCACATATCTGTATTAGCTGCGCACAGAGCCCTGCCACTCATTGTAGCCATTATGCTATTACATACTGTGTATGTTTTGCAGCAGATTTTGCATGTATTGCCTTTAAATACTACTATGGAACATTGTGAGTAATTTCTACAAATATGTAGGACATCTTAATGTGAAGGACAACCACAGATGAAATCTCCTTCTAGGAACCATTAGCCATGGAGGATAGTATAAAACTTTTGGTATTCGGTCATTGTGCTGCTAATCCTTGGTAATATACAAAGCAGCTAGGCTCTTGTCCTACAGCAAGGACACTGTTATCTATCTAGAGCTCACATAGATTTACATATTGTGCTGTGAATGTATCAAATGTAAATGTCAGCATATTTTTCGGCTTATGTGTGGGCAAATTATAGTTTCATAGTTGCATGGACTGAAAAAATTCATAGTTCCTTTAAGGTCAATTTTCGAGATCAATTGTACGCTATCTGCTGTATCTCTAGATTATTCATAAATTTGTCATAAAGCATCAAACTCTTTTTTTAAATGCTGATATGCAGTCATCCCCAAAAGTGTTGACACTTTTGAAATTGTTCCAAAAAATGAATTATTTCTCCCAGAAAATAATTGCAATTACACATTTAGCTATACATGTTTATTTCCTTTGTGCATACTGGAACAACACAAAAAAAGCCAAAAAAAAAGGCAAAATAGACATAATTTGAGAGAAAACACCAAAAATTGGCCGCACAAAAGTGTTGGCATTCTCAATTTATTCTTTTTTCTGCACACTCTTTAGAATAAGTATCTGCAATCAATCACTTGCTGTATCTATGAGCAAGCTTATTACATCTCTTAGGGCCCTTTCACATCAGCGTTTTTTGAAATTCGCGGCAGATGCGGTGAAAAAACCGCATCTGCCGCGTTTGCCGCATAACCGTTACACTTGCGGCGCGGTTGCGGTAATCCCCATAGAAAGTATAGGGGGACTTGCGGCAGGTGCGGCAAGTGCGGTTTTGCACTTGCGGCAGGTGCGGCCGCGAAAAAAACCGCGGCTGACTGCGTTTTTTTTCGCAGCCGCACTTGCCGCAAGTGCAAAACCGCACTTGCCGCACCTGCCGCAAGTCCCCCTATACTTTCTATGGGGATTACCGCAACCGCGCCGCAAGTGTAACGGTTATGCGGCAAACACGGCAGATGCGGTTTTTTCACCGCATCTGCCGCGAATTTCAAAAAACGCTGATGTGAAAGGGCCCTTACCTGGAATTTTGCACCACTCTTCTTTTGCAAACTGCTCCAGGTCTCTGATATTTTGAGGCGTCTTTTCCCAACAGCGATTTTAAGATCTCTCCAAAGGTGGTCTATGGGATTTAGATCCGGACTTATTGATGTCACTTCAGAACTCTCCAGCACTTTGTTCCCATCCACTTCTGGGTGTTTCTTGAAGTATGTTTGGGGTCATTTTCCTGCTGGAAGACCCATGACCTAGGACGCACACCCAAATTTCTGACACTGGACGCTACAATGTGACTCAAAATCATTTGGTAATCTTCAGATGTCATGATTCCTTACATACAGTCAAGGCACCCAGTTCCAGAATCAGTAAACAACCCTAAAGTGTCTTTGAACCTCCACCATATCTGACTGTAGGTACTGTGCTCTTTTCTTTGTAGGTCTCATTTCATTTTCGGTAAACAATAGAATTATGTGCTTTACCAAAAAGCTCTATCTTGGTTTCATCTGCCAACAAGACACTTTCCCAGAAGGATTTTGGCTTAGTCGCATACATTTTAACAACTATGTCAATGTCATCAAGTACCCGATTTATTTTCTTTCACCTTAGCATTTTTACTTTTAGCATTTTAGAATATTTGCTCACTGATTGTTTTTCTTGTTGTTTTTCCCATTATGAGCCCAGTGCGAGCTTGCACCGCTGCATAGTTTCACCTTTGTTCCAGCCCTGGTTTTAATAATATTTTAACAACTATGTCTCTGTGTTGGCAATGGGGTCCTCAAAGATCTCCTTCCATAGCATATATATTTTACGCTGACACTGATGCACCCTCGGCCTGAAGAACTGCTTGACTTTGTTTGGGACTTTATTGGGGCTGCATATTCACCATCAGGACTTTCCTATATTTCAACCTTTCATCAATTTTTGCGAGGCATGTCCAGGGAGATTAGCTAGAGTGCATTGGGTTGTACACTTTATGATTATGTTGTGCACTATGAAATAAGAATTATCAAGATCTCTGCAGATGGACTCGTAACCTTGAGATTGTGGATAGTTTTTAACAATTTTGGTCCTTAAGTCCTCAAACAGTTCTCTTCTCCTCTTTCTGTTCTCCATTCTTAGTGTGGCATGCACAGACACACTATGTAAAGATTGAGTCACCTTCTCTCCTTTTAATCTAGTTTTAGGTGTGAATTACATATTGCCCACACCTGCTACATGCCATATGTGAGTTTGAATGAGCCTCACATGCTTGAAAAAATGTATTTACCTACAAATTTGGATCATGTGCACCCATACAAGTCTATGGGTGCGTATAAAACATTAGACTGCATTTGGAACATCTGATTACAGTCCTATATTCGCCGAGACAGACAATGGAGAAGCTGGAGAAATTAAGCTCTCCATTTTCTCGTCACCAGTGCTCTCATTCTCGCATGTAAGAGAAACAGAATACAGTGAATGACACTCGGCTCATGCTTACAAAGTTTGAGCTAAGGTTAGGGTCGCACTTGCAATATTCTAAGTTCCCTTCGTTGTTTGCAGAAAATGCAGAATATTATTCTCCCTACGTAGCCTTCACGCAGGCTGCATTGCGGCGAACTCGGCCCTAGCATCCCGCTGTGTTCCCTGGATACCAGCTACACAGCGGGCTGCGGGGAGTGCGATTTGCACCATGCACAGGGGAACGCATCATGAGGCATTCCCCTGTGCGTGGGGCAAATTGCACTCCCCGCAGCCCGCTGTGTAGCTGGTATCCTGGGAACACAGCGGGCTGCTAGGGGCCACGTTCACCGCTATGCAGCCAGCGTGAAGGCTGTGGAGGGAGAAAAATATTCTAAGTTTTGTGCAAACAACGCAGGGAACTTAGAATATTGCAAGTGTGACCCTAGCCTAAGTGTCATTTGCAAATAGCATCTGATTCTACCAGATGAGAGAATTATCAGATGCTATGCGCTTGTGGGACCATAGCCTATTCCTCATTATTCTCCTGGGCTTCTTGTTGTAGCTTTGAGAAAACACTGTTTTATTGGTTTCAGTGTTGTTGGTCTTCTTAATAATAAGCTGCTGCAATATAGTGCTCAATATTCATGAGTTACAGCTACCCCCAACCCCACTAATTGGAACTTTCTACCCAGGCTCAGTGTAGACAAAGTGACCCATTCATAAAAGCAATTTAATCAGACTTCTGGTATAAATCGCTAGAAAAAGTCATAAAATATTTGAGCAACTTAAAATTTTACAACTTGTTGGCATCCTCTGCCAGTTTTATTCAGCTCTGCCGAAATGGGTTGAGCTGGCAAGGTGATGGGTGAAAAGAGGGGTCACTGTGCTCGCCCAGCAAATTCATTGAAAGGGCTGGTGTTTTGTACACCAGGAATGTTACTTCAGTCCCTGAATAGAGTTGTACTTCTTGCCCGCTGCAGGGAGGCACCTCTCAGAGTTTCTCAGAGATTTTCAGAGTTCTTGAGTGTATCTGTGGCTTCCAGTACCTCTGCTGCTTGCTTTCTGGTATCCTGCCTCACTTTGTCTTCCAGTGCATCTACAATGTGCTTCCGGAATCCTAACTGTTTGCTGATTCCATGACCTCTTCTACCTGTTTTCCAGTTTCTGCCCTGCCTGCAGTTTACATTACTTCTACTACTTGCTCAGTATCTTATCTGCCTGTGACTCCTGTACCTATGCCACTTGAAACTAAGTATCCTGTTTGCCTGCGACTTCCACTACCTCTGCTATTTACATTGCAGTATCCTGTCTTCCTTTGGCTTCCAGTACTGCTTCTACCTGATTTCCATGTGCCTCATCTAACTGCTTCATTCACGCCCGTGACCCGTGTGCCTACCTGGACATTAGGGCTTGGAGGATCAATCTCATTGGGTAGGCCTAAGCAAGCTAAACTTAGGCTGGGTTCACACTTGCGTTTGGAACACAGCGCACTGAACGCAGCCAAAAACTTGCGCACATGCGTTCCTATGTTTAACATGGGAACGCATGTGCCAGAGTTTGGCTGCGTTTGGTTGCATTTGCGTTCGGATGCACATACCGTATATACTCGTGTATAAGCCGACCCGTGTATAAGCCGACCCCCCTACTTTTGCCCCCAAAACCTGGGAAAACCTATTGACTCGTGTATAAGCCGAGGGTGGACCCCAGCACAGGTATACAGTCCCCCCCAGTGGTATATAGCAGCCTCCCCAGTGGTAGTATACAGCAGCCACAGAGGTATATACAGCAGTCTCCCCCTGTGGTAGTATACAGCAGTCTCCCCCTGTGGTAGTATACAGCAGTCTCCCCCTGTGGTAGTATACAGCAGTCTCCCCCTGTGGTAGTATACAGCAGTCTCCCCCTGTGGTAGTATACAGCAGTCTCCCCCTGTGGTAGTATACAGCAGTCTCCCCCTGTGGTAGTATACAGCAGCGCCTCCCCCTGTGGTAGTATACAGCAGCGCCTCCCCCTGTGGTAGTATACAGCAGCGCCTCCCCCTGTGGTAGTATACAGCAGTCTCCACCTGTGGTAGTATACAGCAGTCTCCACCTGTGGTAGTATACAGCAGTCTCCCCCTGTGGTAGTATACAGCAGCGCCTCCCCCTGTGGTAGTATACAGCAGCCTCCCCCTGTGGTAGTATACAGCAGCCTCCCCCTGTGGTAGTATACAGCAGTCTCCCCCTGTGGTAGTATACAGCAGTCTCCCCCTGTGGTAGTATACAGCAGCGCCTCCCCCTGTGGTAGTATACAGCAGCCTCCCCCTGTGGTAGTATACAGCAGTCTCCCCCTGTGGTAGTATACAGCAGCCACAGAGGTATATACAGCAGCCCCTCCCCTGTGGTAGTATACAGCAGCCTCCCCCTGTGGTAGTATACAGCAGCCACAGAGGTATATACAGCAGCCCCTCCCCTGTGGGTATACAGCAGCCCCCCCCTGTGGTATATACAGCAGCCCCTCCCCTGTGGTAGTATACAGCAGTGCCTCCCCCTGTGGTAGTATACAGCAGCCCCACCGTAGTATATACAGCAGCCCCCCCGTGGTAGTATACAGCAGCCCCCCCCGTAGTATATACAGCAGCCCCCCCGTGGTAGTATACAGCAGCCCCCCCGTAGTATATACAGCAGCCCCCCCGTGGTAGTATACAGCAGCCCCCCCCGTAGTATATACAGCAGCCCCCCCTGTGGGTATATACAGCCCCCCCCCGTTGCTGCCGCACACCTGTAAAAAGAAGATCTTTCATACTTATCCTCCTGCTGTCACCGCGCGCATCCTCCGCTCTTCTTCTTGCTTGAACCCGGGCCCCGGCGTCCATCCACGTGACCGCGCACAAATAATGACGTCATTATTTGTGCGCGGTCACGTGGATGGACGCCGGGGCCCGGGTGCAAGCAAGAAGAAGAGCGGAGGATGCGCGCGGTGACAGCAGGAGGATAAGTATGAAAGATCTTCTTTTTACAGGTGTGCGGCAGCAACGGGGGGGGGGGGGGGCTGTATATACCCACAGGGGGTGCTGCTGTATATACTACGGGGGGCTGCTGTATACTACCACGGGGGGGCTGCTGTATACTACCACGGGGGGGCTGCTGTATATACTACGGGGGGCTGCTGTATACTACCACGGGGGGGCTGCTGTATACTCACAGGGGGGGGCTGCTGTATACTACCACAGGGGGGCGGGAGAGCACTGACAGTGCTATGTAATATGCACGGCTCCCCCTGCCGCTGATGGACAGGGGGATGCAGTGCATATTGCATTGCACTAATGAGCGGCCCCACGTGACCGGCCGCTCATTGTACAGCCTCCCCCTGCCTCCTCCAGCCCCCGGACACCGGCCCCACACAGTCAGCCGTCACTGACTCGTGTATAAGCCGAGGGGGGCACTTTTCAGCACAATTTCTGTGCTGAAAAACTCGGCTTATACACGAGTATATACGGTAATTTGTGCGCCCTCCAAGCGCACTCTGGATGCAGCATGTTGTATTTTTTGTGCGTTTCTGGGCGCTTGTTTTATCAGCAAGCGCCCACAAGTGCACAGACCATGCATTGAAGTCAATGGATCCACAGTGTCCTCCACATTACAGCGCAGAAGAATGGTGCGGATCTCATTGAAATCTCTCCCGGTGGCCGCCAGTAATTAGAGGCGGCCACTGGGAGATCAGCTAGAGCCTCCACTGATCTTCCGCTGGTGTCAGTGCGGGACATTTCAAGATACAGCTGATCTGACAGCTGTATCTTCAAATATCCCGCGCTGACACCGGCGGGACAGCAGCTGTGGCCGAGAGGAGGAGATCTCTGCCTCTGATCTCCTCCTCCCGGCCCCCCCGAGACAGCTGCTTGGCTGGCCGGGCTGATACTAACGTGAACGTATGCGGAGATTCTCCACTGCGTTCACATCAATATTGGCTGCATTTGCACTGCGTATGCGTTTGCATGCCATAAGCATGCAGACACATATGCAAATGTGAACCCAGCCTAAGTACACATTGTGTTCAGCAATGCTTTGATGTAATCCATCTGGGGGCTTGTCCACACACCTGCGCTCTCAGTATTTAGTGTGTCTGCGCTAAATACTTAGTTTTTGTGAGAGAAGCGCAGGTGCGTTTATGCCGGCGCTTCCTTGAAACGCAGCCCCTGGTTACTCGATGTGTATCATGGTAACCAGTTCATGCTGCAGGCTGCCTAGTGATCGCTTATGAGGAGCGCACAGGGAAACGCTGCTAGCAGCATTTCTCTGTGTGCCGGCATAAGCGGTCACTAGGCAGCCTGCAGTATGAACTGGTTACCACGATACACATCGGGTAACCAGGGGCTGCGTTTCAAGGAAGCGCCAGCATACACGCACCTGCGCTTCTCTCACAAAAACTAAGCATTTAGCGCAGACACACTAAATACTGAGAGCGCAGGTGTGTGGACAAGGTCTTGGATTTCCATCCTAATATAGTCCAAAGAGGCCAAGCTGTGCTCCTTTACACTGGTATCTCCCTTTTCACACTAGCACAAGAACATTGCTGTCTACAGAATATAGCTTACATTGTTCAATTACAGAATATTGTCAAGGGGGTGGGGTGAAAAGCAAATGGGGGAATTAATGCTTTTTTATCTCTGATAGGCTAGGGTCACATTTGCGATGTGCCCCTAGCCTGCCGGATTCCGGTATTATCTTAGAACTTTTTCCAGCGCCGCATAGCGTTTCCGCTATGCGGTGCTGGAAACCGCTGCCCTTAGTTACCCGCTGTTTACCTGCACGACCTGTCACACAGGCAGCGGCTCGGAGGGCGTTTTACAGCGCCGCACAGGAAACCGTTGCAGACACGATTTCCTGTGCGGCGCTGTAAAACGCCCTCCGAGCCGCTGCCTGTGTGACAGGTCGTGCAGGTAAACAGCGGGTAACTAAGGGCAGCGGTTTCCAGCACCGCATAGCGGAAACGCTATGCGGCGCTGGAAAAAGTTCTAAGATAATACCGGAATCCGGCAGGCTAGGGGCACATCGCAAATGTGACCCTAGCCATATTAGAAGAACTTTAAAGAGCAGTCTTATCAACAGAAAGATTAAAATGTTAAAGCTCTTAAACTGAAAGCAGAACATTATTTTTCTTTTTCAAAATTCAAATCTTTTTTTCCACTTAAATAGAAAAAATTTGATGCATGTTTTGCATCAACTTAATTGGACTGACCTAGATAATCATGTTTCCAGGTACAGTATATACTCGTGTATAAGCCGACCCGTGTATAAGACCACCCCCCTACTTTTGCCCCCAAAACCTGGGAAAACCTATTGACTCGTGTATAAGTCGAGGGTGGACCCCAGCACAGGTATACAGCCCCCAGCAGTGTGGTATACAGCAACCCCAGAGGTATATACAGCAGCCCCAGTGGTAGTATACAGCAGCAGCCCCAGTGGTAGTATACAGCAGCAGCCCCAGTGGTATATACAGCAGCAGCTCCAGTAGTAATATACAGCAGCCCCAGAGGTATATACAGCAGCCCCAGTGGTAGTATACAGCATCCCCAGAGGTAGTATACAGCAGCCCCAGAGGTAGTATACAGCAGCCCCAGTGGTAGTATACAGCAGCCCCAGAGGTAGTATACAGCCCCAGTGGTAGTATACAGCAGCCCCAGAGGTAGTATACAGCAGCCTCAGAGGTATATACAGCCCCAGTGGTAGTATCCAGCAGCCCCAGAGGTATATACAGCCCCAGTGGTAGCATCCAGCAGCCCCAGAGGTATATACAGCCCCAGTGGTAGTATCCAGCAGCCCCAGAGGAATATACAGCCCCAGTGGTAGTATACAGCAGCCCCAGAGGTATATACAGCCCCAGTGGTAGTATACAGCAGCCCCAGAGGTATATACAGCCCCAGTGGTAGTATCCAGCAGCCCCAGAGGTATATACAGCCCCAGTGGTAGTATACAGCAGCCCCACAGGTATATACAGCCCCAGTGGTAGTATCCAGCAGCCCCAGTGGTATATACAGCCCCAGTGGTAGTATACAGCAGCCCCACAGGTATATACAGCCCCAGTGGTAGTATACAGCAGCCCCAGAGGTATATACAGCCCCAGTGTAGTATACAGCAGCCCCAGAGGTGTATATACAGCCCCAGTGGTAGTATACAGCAGGCCCACAGGTATATACAGCCCCAGTGGTAGTATCCAGCAGCCCCAGAGGTATATACAGCCCCAGTGTAGTATACGGCAGCCCCAGAGGTATATACAGCCCCAGTGGTAGTATACAGCAGCCCCAGAAGTATATACAGCCCCAGTGGTAGTATACAGCAGCCCCAGAGGTATACACAGCCCCAGTGGTAGTATCCAGCAGCCCCAGAGGTATATACAGCCCCAGTGGTAGTATACAGCAGCCACACAGGTATATACAGCCCCAGTGGTAGTATACAGCAGCCCCAGAGGTATATACAGCCCCAGTGTAGTATACAGCAGCCCCAGAGGTATATACAGCCACAGTGGTAGTATACAGCAGCCCCACAGGTATATACAGCCCCAGTGTAGTATATCCAGCAGCCCCAGAGGTATATACAGCCCCAGTGGTAGTATACAGCCACCCCCCCTCCTTATCATGTCCCCCCCCCGGGCTGCGGCAGCTGTCAAAATAACAAACACTTTATACATCACCTTCCGGCGCAGCTACTCCGCTCCTCCGGTCCTCCGGTCCTCCGCTCCTCCGCTCGCCGGCTTCTTCTTCTTCTTGTGCCGACTTTAGTGACCGCGCGCAGGAAATGACGTCATCTCCTGCGCCCGGTCACATGACACTGGCACAAGCAGGAAGAAGAAGCCGGCGAGCGGAGGAGCGGAGGACCGGAGGAGCGGAGTAGCTGCGCCGGAAGGTGATGTATAAAGTGTTTGTTATTTTGACAGCTGCCACAGCCTGGGGGGAACATGATAAGGAGGGGGGCTGTTTATTACTCTGGGGGACCCATATTAAGGAGGGGGGACTGTGTAGTGCAATATGCACAGCATCCCCCGCCGCTGATGGATGGGGGGATGCCGTGCATATTCATTGCACTAATGAGGCGGCCCCACGCGACCACCTGCGGCTGAAAAACTCGGCTTATACACGAGTATATACGGTATTTATTTATCATACAATTAATGGCATTACAAAAAAATTAATATAATGTCAGAATTGCATTTTGCTCACCATTCATCCAATTTGGATTTTTTTTCCAATTTTCCAGCATAGCTCCAAAGCCAACAATGTCTATGTCAATGACAGAAATTAAAAAAAAAGCTAAGGCTTTTGGAAGAAGGTGATGTAACAAGAAAGTACAAAATCGAAAAATTCCCTGGTCCTTATGCAAGTGGCCCCAACCTATTTGGCTAGTGGAAAATATATGGTAACCAACTCCTTTTTAACTACACTCTTCAGTGTCAGAATGTTTATACTTCCTGTAAATCTGCAACAGGCCTCTGTATTTTGGTAGAGTATATTTGTCTAATATTGGAGTATTACAAGGAATTGTGCATTTCGACAACGGCCTGTTGTCTTCCTTAGGGGGGAAAACCTACCTGAGGAAGACAACAGACAGTTGTCGAAATGTGTAGTGTAATATTATAATAATAATAATAAACAGTTCTGTAAGAAAATTTCCTTTATGAGTTTTCGGCTGCTTAGCACTCCTAATACGACCACTGAGTTTTATATCTTTAATTCTTTGTTCCCATCCATGGGATTGTCACCGGAACTGCTGTAGCTGTCTGAGAGCTCTCAGCAGCCGGTCAGGACCTTGTGTGACGAAGTTCCGGTGACGCGGACATCAGGTGACCAGGTTCTCACATGTAATAGTCTAGGAGAAGTGTGCTCACTGTTTTATGGCGTGGTGCTACCGGGCAAAAATATACAATATTTAAAACGGAGGAACCCTGGCACACACAAAAAAGTCAAAACAGAATCATATGCAAAGATCCTTTTATTTCAAATCATCTCATATCCTGGCGATCGTTTCAAGCATACAGTTTTTCATCAGGGGATGGATCTGTAATAGTCATATATATAAAAAACATGATATTCAGTATATTTCATAAACAGCATGATATACACTATCACAAGTATCATGTACACTGATATATTGTCTCAGTACAATGATGAGAAACAACTTATTGTCAGCATATTACAATCATATGATAACTGAACATAAATTAAATCAAGGAATTGATTACCTCAAGGAAAAGAAATGGATTCAAACAGGCAGTCAGGGATGACTCAAGAGATGAAATATTTACCAGCAAAGAATATGGGTATCACTGTTAAAGAAATAACAAGACACTGTCCAACGTGTATTGCATATATAAGGCAATGTAATTAAAATAAGAATCAAGGTATAGATATGCTACCTGAGGACAAGAATTAAGTCAATCGTGTGCAACGTCACAGGATGATTTATACAGGAAATGAAATATGAAAAATACTGAGGGAAAAAGTTTTTTTATATTTTGTGTAATCCCCAGTAGTCAATAGGTTATACTTATAGAATTTTATCACCTCTGGTCTCTAGCTCTTAATTGGAAAGTCCAGTCAGGAGTTACTGTGACCTCACTAGTACTGACCCCGGATTCTGATCCTTATTACGGGATAGGAAATATGGCAATTATAAGTTTACAGTACATATTTTTATGAAAAATAATTAAAACCTTTTTACCTGTGTTTCAAAAGGTCTTTTCAGACAACTATGAGTTCCTGTATATCAGCTGGGAGACCTGGTGATAGGTATATATAGTTATATTAGGTAGAATACTCCCTTATGTATGGTGTAATACGGTGTAATACACACCTGTATAGGTCCTGGGTACAATATCGAAAGTGGGGTGATATCCTGGTGCTGTACCAGCACCTGTATAAAGGGAAATCAGTGAAACTGATGGCCATATATCAATCATATGTTCCCCCCATAAATGGTACAGATCTCTTTGATGCAGCGTACTCGCCCAGGCCGTGCTGTGTGCAGTGTAATGGCGCTGAACGCCATGTTAAATAGCGTGCGGCCGATGGGTCCACCATCACTTCCGGTTTCCGGTGTCTGGAATGCACGGAAGTGACAGTGAACCACAAGCCAGTGCATGCACGGTGCGCGGTGGTACACTGCGCCTTGCGCATGCGTGCGGGATGTAAGCGATGTGGCTGGAGCGCAGAATACAAGTAATGTAATCATGGTTGACACCTTTGGTGGGGGAAAGAAAGTTCAGTATCTAGCATTCTGAAAGAAAAGGAAAAGGGGAGATAAAGAAAGAAAGAATCAATTAGTGCATAATATATACAATTACATAGTCAGGCAATGCTATTACAATTAGAAAATAGAGAAAGGAGCTGGAAGGAGCCTGCTCATTAATCCACTTGCTCCTACAGTTTATGTTAAGCAGACTAACAATTGTGTGTACATTAAAAAAAGATATACCCTTATCAGATTAGTTATACAAACAGATAATGTATAAAATATATGATAGGGTCACATAGATTCAAATGAAACACGTCACATTCCTTGTTCAAACCATTTGGTCTGAGTGTCTGAAGTGTGTGAATCCAGTAGACTTCCCTAATTTTGAGTTTTTTAACCCTATCTCCTCCACGTCTACCCACTGGAATATGCTCTAGGACCTGAAATCGAAGTTGGGATACGTTGTGTCCATTCTCAATGAAGTGATGTGAAATAGGTAACATAGTTTGTTGGCAACGTATGGTCGATTTATGTATGGAGATACGGTCTCGGATACATTGGGTGGTTTCCCCAACGTACCCAAGACCGCATGGGCACTTAATGAGATAGACCACATATGAAGTATCACACGTGAAGTATCCTCGAATGGAATAATGTTTACTGGTTCTTGGATGCGTAAAATAGGAACCTTTGGTCACATGTGAGCACTGGAGACAGTGGAGGCATGGGAAAGTGCCCTTCTGTCTAGTGGAAAATAAAGTTTGTCTTGGTATAGGCGATAATGTCCCTATGTCTGCCCGAACTAAACTATTTCTTAAGTTAGGTGCTTTTTTATGACAAATAAGGGGTCATTGGTTAAATTCAGGAACATTAGGGTAAGCCTGTTTTAATAATGACCAATGTCTCTTAATTGAGTTACAAACCATGGTATGGTAGGGGTGATACATGTTTACAAATGGTATGCGGGATTTCTTTTCACGGGTAGGGGCAAAATCAGGCGTTTCCATACCTATTGTATGTAGGGGATAGCCCCTGTCAAGAAACCTTTCCTGAATTTTTTTGTGACGTCTCTCGCGTACAACTGGATCTGATACGATCCTAGTGACCATATTATACTGTGATTTGGGCAGTGAACGCTTTACATGTTTAGGATGTGCACTATTGTACAGGAACATACTGTTTTTATCTGTTGGCTTACGATATACTGATATACAAGCAATATCCTTGCTTTTCTCTGAGGCTCTGAAACGCGTAGGAGAAGGAATAAAGAGCATCATTGCATCAACTCTTGGGTCAGTATCCTCATTTCAGCAGCGCGGATTGTGTACACTTTGTCCCTCTTTTTTGGATTTCAGTTGCATACCGTTTACACATGGAGTGTCGATCCTGCAGCAGCTGTATACGTGAGTAACACCAGGTTGTGGGGCACACAAGCTTACCAGGTGAGCATCCAATATCGTAGCAATAGCCCAGTTTCCATTGACATAAGACCCTATTGCTCTTTGCTGTGTCCTATTATTTAGATTACTGCAGTATATCACTGATCAATCAATTCACAGTCACACTGACTCTGCAGGTCCAGCACCTTCCTATAACATTGGATTCTATGAATCCTAAACTGGCTACTGCTTGGCTGGCTATCATAATTTATGATGGCTATAATAGTCTTCACTGATTAATCACGCTGGACCCTTTGATGTGATAATTGTAAAACACGATGGGGAAGCCTACTTGACCGCACTTGATGTCATTAGTCCATTCAATCTTCAGCATAACGGCAAATGATGCCAAATTTTTTTAATTTCTTGCAGTCTTTACTAACACAATCACAAATTGTATTTTCAGGATATGTGAATTTCAGGAAATTAGCCTCAAAATCGAATTGCAGCAGATTAATTTATCTTCTGTATTGAGCACATTGGCCTTGTATTAAAAGAACGCAAGACCTGGCAAAAAAGAATATAGCCACAGATTCATTGATTACAGGTACTGCAACATACGATTAGGCTTGGACTTTCCTTTTATTTTCTTGGGAATGGACTGCTTCTTTTTTATTTATCTTGAATTGTATTTTGCAAATTGTTTGCTTACATATTGTAATTTGCTCCACGAGAAGCTTTATTAGCTCGTAGACTGTGAACCCTCGTGGACAGGGTCCCCTCCTGTACCTGTATGTCTTGATTGTCTTGAGTTAGTGTACTTGTCCTTATCTCCCTTATCCTCATGTAAAGCGCCATGGAACCTAATGGCGCTACATAAATAATAATAATAATAATAATAATAGCTGTGCATACAGAAAGGCACACACAAAATTTGATGTTCTCCTGTTACTAGAGAGCAGTGTATGATGAAGAGCTCAGATCATATAGTTATACACTTAGGTTGAATTTCAGACAGCAGAATTAAGCTAAACTGCTGAGTGGACCTAAAAAACAATTACAATTATGAATGAGCAGCAGGGATGTGAAAGCATAGAAAATGAAATATGAAATAATTTTGAAATGAGACATAAGTAGCAAAGAATAAAAGAGTATGTGCGCCATTGAAGCTGTGTTTTAGAGAAAGGATAGTTTGACCAGTTGGTCAGAAATGATGTGTTTTAGATAACTAGTGCCAGGCAGGTCCCCAGGTCTTCTCCCTCTTCCAATTCTATTATCTAACAGGTCTCTCCTATGCACACGCAGGCTGAAATGTATCAGTCTATGGGAACAGGGTGGAGAGAAACCATTAGGGACTTGCCCCTGAGGAGCCAGCTGACATACATAGTTCCTGGCTGTTTTTTCATTCAAAGCATGTATTCCCTAAAATGGCACAGCCAGAATTAAAGGTATGGCATGAAACCTAATCTAATAACTTTTCTAATATACTTAAAGTTCAAAATCTATGTTCAATGTTCCCTCTCAACTCTATCATTCTGCTTTTTTCTGTTTTACTTCTGTGCTGATAATGTTTTATTTCAAAGCCCCCAGCATATGCTGGGATATTCAAATAGACCAGAGAAAAACTGCGACACTCCCTGTCATGCAATATGTATGGGTGGAAACATAACACATTGTAACAAAAAAGACAGCTACACTACGTTATGTATTAATGAACATACAATAATAAGGACTAGTGACCCACTCCAGCGCCTTGGGTACCCGGGTCTCGGGCGTTGTTTCAGTGGGGTTGTCACAGGTGGCTTGCCCGAGCCCGTGGCCCTGGTGGTCGCTGAAAAAGGGGTTAAAAAGAAAAATAATAAAAGTTTGTGACGCCAACTACGGTACCCGGTAAAGATACCGTTGCTGCCTTCAGACCTCTGGGGATGGTGTTGCTGCAGCTAGATTATAACGCTCCCCATAGGTGGAGCGGGGTCCCCAGGGCAAGGATGGATGCAGAGATTCTGCACAGGGAGGCAGCTCTCCACTCAGCCTTGTCTCTGGTGCTGCAGGGGAAGGCAGCTCATCAGGTGAAGATACTGGCAGGCACTCTGTGTTAAGGGCAGGATCAGGGGTTGCAATAACAGACACACACATGTTGGGAGATTTTTCTGTACCTTTTACTGATGGAATTGCAGGTAAGGCTGCTTTCACATAACGATTTTCGGTCATCCGATTGTATCCGTTTCAAAACGGATACAATCGGATCCTAAATCGGACCCCATGTTCCCCTATGGGAATCGGATGGGATCGGATGTGCCACTATTGGCATCCGATTTTGGCACCATCCGATCCCATCCGATGTAATCACGGGCACAAAATCGTAGCCTGCTACAATTTTGTGTCCGTGACTCACATCGGACAGCATCGGATCACTGCTGATCCGAGGCTGTCCGATGTGCCCACAGCATAGGAGCCTATGGACATCGGATCTGAGTTCACATCAGATCCGATGTCGGCTCCGTATCTCCCTGTCTTTCCCTGCTCTGCTCCTCCATCTTCTTCCCTCTCCTATTCTATATGATGTGCCCCCGCTATTCTTTGCTGTGTCCCCCACTTCTCTATCCTCATCTATCCCTATCCTGTCCCCTGTCCTCTCCCTGGGTGTAAAAAAATAAAAAAAACTCCTCCGGGAGTATACATTACCTGTCACCGCTCCCACGCTGCAGCACGATCAGGGCTAAAGGACCTGTGATGATGTCAGAGTCACATGACGGGTCATGTGACCGGGTCTCTTACATCATCACAGGCTCTTCTGCCCTGATTGTGTGCAGCGTGGGAGCGGTGACAGGTAATGTATACTCCCGGAGGAGTTTTTTTTATTTTTTTACACCCAGGGAGAGGACAGGAGACAGGATAGGGATAGATTAGGATAGAAGAGCGGGGGACACAGATAGAATAGCGGGGGCACATCATATAGAATAGGAGAGGGAAGAAGATGGAGGAGGCAGGAGTAGGGAGAGACAGGGTACCGCAGGATCCACACGGATCCTGCAGATCGGATGGCTATTTGCCATCCGATTGCAGGGATCCGTATGGATCCGTGCCTGTCCGTGGGATGCCCCTTCAAAGTCGGATCCCACGGACAGGCACAAAATCGTTATGTGAAACCAGCCTTACGTCCAGGGTACACTCCAGGTGGTCAGGAGGCACTTTAGGATCTCCACACCCGGTGAGTTGTGAGGCCTCCTTGTCCTTGTGTGTGTTAATGTCCTGATCTGCCTGAAGCTCAGCCTTGATCTCTCTTGTGTTCCTTGCTTGTATTGTAGGTGGTGAGAACCTGTTGCAGGGCACTGCTCCTCTCCTGCAGTCCCTGGTATGCTATGCAACAAGCTTCCCAGGGGACTGAAATCTTCTGGATGTCCGGTGCTTTCTCTGCTGGGCTAGTTCTCTATCACAGACTCGGACTCCGGTGTCCGGGTGGTTTCCTGGGGTGAGGCAGTATGGCTCCTTTCCCCCCACTCTGTCCTCGCCTTGTCTCCGACCCTCACTCTTGGATCCCTGCACTGGCTAGGCTTCCCTCTAGTACGGGCCTAGCGCTGCTCCATTCACCAGGATGTCTTCCTCAGTATTGCTCCGCACTGAACTGCCTAACTCCTCCTAAAGGCCTGAATTTATAGGGGACCTTGCCTGAAGGCAACAATTAGACCTCCCCCTTCAGTTCTGGGGTGGAAGGTGTTGCATGTGTAGGTTACATGATGTGGAAATCACTCTGTGCACCAGGTGATTATGTGACACATTTAGAGGCAAGGGTTACACACTAGCATTATAGCTAAGGAGATTTATATAATAATTGAGACACTTAGCTTATAAAGATGACCATATACACTACCGTTCAAAAGTTTGGGGTCACCCAGACAATTTTGTGTTTTCCATGAAAACTCCTACTTTTATTTATCAAATGAGTTGAAAAATGAATAGAAAACATAGTCCAGACATTGACAAGGTTAGAAATAATTATTTTTATTTAAAATAATAATTTTCTCCTTCAAACTTTGCTTTTGTCAAAGAATGCTCCCTTTGCAGCAATTATAGCATGGCATGGCATTGCAAAATGAATGATAGCATTCCTTATTCAAAATTCCTTTTACTTTGTACAAATCTCCCACTTTACCAGCACCAAAGCAACCCCAAACCATTACATTACCTCCACCATGTGTGGCGCCCCTGCGTCCAGGAGGCCACAGAAGGGTACTGCAGCCAGGCAGGTAGGACAATAGTTAAACACTAACACCCTCACAGCCCACATACCCACGCATAGAAGGGGTTACATCCAGCCCTGAGGTTAGACACTATATGAGACCAGAGGGGTGGTGGATGAGGAGTGGGTTGGGCACACCAGAGGTCAGGTGACTGACAGTATATAGAGAGGGGGAGGAGTGAAGGAAGTTAGTAGGCCCAGGGTGCCGAGCCGAAAAGACAGAGAGAGATTACACGTCCTGGCAGAGCCTAAGCCGAGGAGTGCAGACCCGTACTGAGCCAGTGTGAGCCAGATGGGGGGGAAAGCCCGTCCGACGCTGAAACCACTGGGAGTGTAAAGGAAAGAGAAGGGACGGTGCAACCCGTGCCCTAGACCGCAGCTGAAGCTACTGACGGCAGGTGGAGAAGCCCTCCTAGTATACCGAAGAAACACAGAGGAAGGAGCCTGGCAGAGCCTCGTGCTAGAGGACTGTTGGAGGATGGGCTACAGCAGAGTGTCGGCTCTGAAGGGGACCGACAATTCACCCGGTATCCCCAGATTCACCGACGTGGAGCCCCAGTTTCAGGCTGGAGTTCCTAACCCAAAGGACAGGCAGCTAAGTGACGCACTAGGACTCACAGAAGCCCGAGTCACCGCCATACTGTCCAGCGTTCACACACACCCGTGTAAGACGGAGAGAGTAATAGCCCAGAAAGGACACTTAGAGACTGTGTGAGGGGTCACAAGGAGAGAGGAGCCTGGCTGCAGGGGAGAAGGGAACCCGGAAAGGGAGTAGAAAGCAACCGTGTGTTGAGAACTGTGTAACAACTGCCAATAACTTGTAAGCTGACTGAAACAACGAGTAAAGCTTTGGGAACCCTGCATTGCCTTTCTTGCCTGCTTCCATCTGCAGACCATTCCTCCATACAAGCGTGCACCAGAAAGACCTCAACCTGCAGAGCCACAGCTCCAGCTTGTCAGCTCCAGCCAGGAGAAGCGATCCCGGCAGCCTGCAAAGTAAGTGTGTTACAACCTGCACCAGAGACTTAACCCTTACTGCCCCGGGGGATACAGTTCTCCCCACTGGAACTATACCATCCCCGCTGCCATTCCATCACCCCCGGAGGTTCTGCAGCAGCCGCGGCCCCATCACTGGCCGCACCAAGTGGGTGGCGTCACCCGTGACAATCTCCCCTGTAAATAATTCCCCCTTTTATTGTGCTGAGCCAGGGACACGGTCCGGACCAAGCCACCAGTGACATCCTCGACGCAGACCGGTCCGGTACCGAGTACCCCACATCCCTTGGGGCTCCACACATGCTTGACAGAAGGCATCAGGCCTCTTCCAGCAACTTTCTAGTTGTTCTTGGTCTCACAAATGTTCTTCTGTGTGATCCAAATACCTCAAAACTTGATATGTCTGTCCATAAAACTTTTTCTAATCTTCCTCTGTCCAATGTCTGTGATCTTTTGTCCATATTAATCTTTTCCTTTTATTAGTCAACCTCAGATATGGCTTTGCCACTTTGCCCTGAAGGCCAGAATCCTAGAGTCGCCTTTTCAATGTAGAAATTGACACTGGCATTTTGCGGGGTACTATTTAGTGAAGCTGCCAGTTGAGGAGCAGTGAGGTGTCGATTTCTCAAACTAGAGACTCTAAAGTACTTGTCTTGTTGCTCAGTTATGCAGCGGGGCCAGGCCCGGCCTCAGCACCCGGCGCACCCGGGCAAGTGCCGGGGCCCGACTGCTTGGAGGGGGCCCACTGGGCCCCTGAGGGCTAGGGTCACACTTGCATTGTGATCCTAGCCTGACGCAAGTATTGTCTGCTGCAGCGCAGAACGTTTAATGCTATGCGCTGCCAGCAACGGAGCCCATAGAAACCCGATGTTTACATTGACAACCAATGGTTGGCAAGGTAAGCATCGGGTTTCTATGGGCTCCAGCGCATAGCATTAAAAGCTATGTGCTGCAGCCGAAAATACTTGCATCAGGCTAGGGTCACAATGCAAGTGTGACCCTAGCCTCAGGGGCCCCTGAGCACACTGCCCCCACAGCCAGGGCCATATCCAGGGGGCAGCTGGGGGGTCATTTGCAGGGAGGGCGCACTCAGCCTCCTGCAGCTCCGGAGATCTCCCTCTGTGGAAGCCGACAGAGCTGCACACTCTGGGCTGACAGGACCTGTGATGATGTCAATGGAGGGTGGAGTCAGGGGTCACATGATCAGCTCCTCAGTGTATGCAGGACTCTGAGCATCATGATGGCCAGCATAGCAATTAGGTGAAGTTTATGTGTGGGGTCAGGAAGGATTTACAGTGTGAATGTAGCAGAGGTGAGTGTGTACTAGGTGTATGGCAATTTGGTGAAGTTTATGTGTGGGGTCAGGAGGGATTTACAGTGTGAATGTAGCAGAGGCGAGTGTGTACTAGGTGTACGGAGCGGAGCCGAGTGTGTACTAGGTGTACGGAGCGGAGCCGAGTGAGTACTAAGTGTACGGAGCGGAGCCGTGTGTGTACGTGGTGTACGGAGCGGAGCCGAGTGTGTACGAGGTGTACGGAGCGGAGCCGAGTGGGTACTAGGTGTACGGAGCGGAGCCGTGTGTGTACGAGGTGTACGGAGCGGAGCCGAGTGGGTACTAGGTGTACGGAGCGGAACCGTGTGCGTACGAGGTGTACGGGAGCAGAGCCATGTGGGTACTAGGGGTACGGAGCGGAGCCGTGTGTGTACGAGGTGTACGGAGCGGAGCCGAGTGAGTACTAGGTGTACGGAGCGGAGCCGTGTGTGTACGAGGTGTACGGGAGCCGAGCCATGTGGGTACTAGGTGTACGGAGCAGAGCCGTGTGTGTACGAGGTGTACGGAGCGGAGCCGTGTGTGTACGAGGTGTACGGAGCGGAGCCAAGTGTGTATGAGGTGTACGGAGCGGAGCCCAGTGTGTACTAGGTGTATGGAGCAGAGCCATGTGGGTACTAAGTGTACAGAGCGGAGCCGTGTGTGTACGAGGGGTACGGAACGGAGCCGCGTGGGTACGAGGTGTACGGAGCAGAGCCGCGTGGGTACGAGGTGTACGTAGCAGAGCCGCTTGGGTACGAGGTGTACGGAGCAGAGCCGCGTGGGTAGGAGGTGTACGGAGCAGAGCCGCGTGGGTAGGAGGTGTACAAAGCAGAGCCGTGTGGGTAGGAGGTGTACGAAGCAGAGCTGCGTGGGTAGGAGGTGTACGGAGCAGAGCCGCGTGGGTAGGAGGTGTACGGAGCAGAGCCGCGTGCGTAGGAGGTGTATGGAGCAGAGCCGCGTGCGTACGAGGTATGTGTACCAGTGGTAGCCCCCTGCGGATTCCGCTCCTATAGTCTCAGCCACCTTTGCCAGCAGCATTCTTCTCCATAGTCTCTTCTGCCGCTGTCTGCATTCTGCAGCTCAGCATGGAGGGCCACGATGTTGTCATGACTGTGCTGATATGTGCAGAGCGAGCGGAGGAGACCGGAGCGGCGAGAAGAAAGGTGAGAAGAGAGATCCGAACGGCCAGACACTCCACTTGGCTGCGGTGCCACCCATAATGCAGTGTGGCTCCATTGAGCTGCTTGCATTATTTGTGTGCTTGAGGATGCTTGTGTATATACCAAGCATCCTCAGACGCACAAAAATGCAACATTTTGTATTTGAAGGGTAGTTTTAAAAAGCGCAAGAGAATGCAAACGCATTTTAGCCCGCTCCTAACAACGTGTAATATACTCACTGTCAGAAACAGCTCTTGCTGGTTTCGGCAGTCACTGTTCCTGTAAGGCTGTCTTCACATAGGCGTTTTTTTAAAATGTGGCAGTTGCCGTAAAAAAAAATTCGCATCTGCCGCATTTTCCGCCTAGCGGCTGCACTTGCTGCAAGTTTGCGCCAAGCCCCATGCATTGTCTATGGGGCTTGAGGTAAGTGTGCGGCAATATATATATTATAGTCCATGATATGTACTAAAGGGGGCCCACTGAGACTTTTTCGCCCGGGTCCCACAGAAACCTGGAGCTGGCCCTGAGTGGGGCCTCCCACTTCTCTTTCTACTCTGGTTAAAGCCTGCTTGTGCTCTCCTCTGAAGCGAGTAGTAGACACCGTTGTATGAAATCTTCAGTTTCCTGGAAACTTCTCACATGAAATACCCTACATTTCTAAGAAAAATAATAGACTATTGTCGGGCCCCACGGGACTGGGGTACTCGGTGCCGGACCGGACGGTAGTGGGGATGTCACAGGTGGCTTGGTCCGGACCGTGTCCCTGGCTCGGCAATGAAGGGGAATTATTTACAAGGGAAATGTCACGGGTGACGCCACCCACTTGGTGCGGCCAGTGATGGGGCCGCCGCTGCTGCAGAACCTCCGGGGGTGATGGAGTGGCAGCGGAGATGATGTAGTTCCAGTGGGAAGAACTGTATCCCCCGGGCAGTAAGGGTTAAGTCTCTAGTGTGTGTAGTTGTGGCACACTTACTTGCAGGCACTGCAGGGATCTCTCCTCCTGGCTGGTGCTGACAGGCTGGATCTGTATGAGGGAGAATGGTATGCAGATAGAGGCAGACAAGAGAGGCAATTCAGGGTTTTCCAAAGCTTTACTCTTAGTTGTTCTTTCTCAGCAGGTTACAAGTCATTTGCAGTTCTTACAGCACAGTTACAGTACTCAACACACGGTTACATTCTCCCTTTCCGGGTTCCCTTCTCTCCTGCAGCCAGGCCTCTCTCTCCCTGTGACCCCTCACACAGTCTTTAGTGTCCCTTTCCGGGCTATTGCATTCTCTTTCTCTGTGTTGTGCGACACTGGACAGTATGGCGGTGACTCGGGCTTCTGTGAGTCCTAGTAGGTCACTGAGCTGCCTGTCCTTTAGGGTTAGGGATCGCAATCTGGAACTCAGACACCCCGTCGTGTTGTCTGGGAATGCTGGGTAAACTACGGTCCCCTTTAGAGCCGACACTCTACTTTAGCCCAGCCTCCAGTAGTCCTCAGCACGAGGTTCTACCAGGCTCCTTCTCTCTGTTCCTTCTGGTATTCTAGGAGGGCTTCTCCACCTGCAGTCAGTGGCTTCAGCTGCTGTCTAGGGCACGGGTTCCACCGTCCCTCTCTGTCCTGTCACACTCCTTGTGGCCTCGGCATCGGATGGGCTTTCTCTCCCCTCTGGCTCGCACTGACTCAGTATGGATTCTGCGCTCCTAGCCTTGCACTCACAGAAGTGTGATTGTCCTTCAGTCTTTACATCTCAGCCTACTGCGGCCTACTGCCTTCCTTCACTCCTCCCCCTCACTATATACTGTCAGTCACCTGACCTCTGGTGTGCCCAACCCACTCCTCTGAATCCACCACCCCTCCGATCTCATATAGTTTCTAATCTCAGGGCTGGATGTAACCTCTCTGACACGTGGGTTGTGTGGGCTGTGAGGGTGTTGTTGTTCAACAATGTCCTACCTGCCTGGCTGCAGTTCCCTTTGTGGCCTCCTGGACGCAGGGGCGCCACACTATCGAGTTTCACATGAAAGTTCTTTTTTTCTGGCCATTTTGAGAGTTTCATAGAACAAACAAATGTAATGCTCCAGGTTCTCAACTTGCTCAAAGGAAGGTCAATTTTATAGCTTCTCTAATCAGCCAAACCATTTTCAGCTGTGCTAACATACTTGTACAAGGGTTTTCTAGGGTTTCCTACACATCCATTAGTCTTCTTACACAGTTAGCAAACACAATGTACCATTTAAATACAGGGGTGGTGGTTGTTGGAAATAGGCCTCTATACACCTATGTAGAGATTGCATTAAAAAACAGACATTTGCAGCTAGAATAGTCATTTTCCACATTAACAATGTATACAGTGTATTTCTGATTCATTTAATGTTAGCTTCATTGAAAAAAAATGTGCTTTTCTTTCAAAAATAAGGAAATTTCTAACTGACCCCAAACATTTGAACGGTAGTGTATATATCCACCCAACAGCCACTTTGAGGCCTATCTCAATACTGGGAACCTACACTCAGTCAATGCCTCTCTTTGAATTTAAAAACTTTTTTTGAATGGTCCAGTAGGCCAGTAGGAATGTACTAAAAATGAACAATAGCACCAAAGATTCCTACTCACCCATTCAAAATGAGGTTTTTAAGTCTAAAGAGAGGTAGTGACTGTGTGTAGGATCCCAGTAAAGAGACATGCTTCAACATGGCTAATAGATGGATATATTTATGTATTTACAGCGATTAAGGTTCCGGGCACCACGCTGGATAGACCGCCTGCTCACACAGCACAGAACAGGACAAAACAGCCAAGACTTAAAAGAATCAACAATGACACCATGAGACTTGAGTCACAAGTTATGGATCTCAGGGATAGATTTCTGGCCAGGGGTTTCCCCCCAATCTTGTTGGATGCGGCACACAGTAAAGCCTTTGGCTCCTCTCCGGATTCAACTGACTGTGGAGGTTGTACATTTTGATCACTTGCCATGGTTCTACGTCCGCTAGGGCTTTTCAGCCCCTGAAAAGAACAGGGGAGAGACGGTCTGAATTCAACTTTCAGTTTGGTCTGATGGATAAGATGATCAGATCGACCATTTTGAAACACTGGCACATTCTACAGGGAAATAAGGATCTGTCAGAAATCGACACTCAAAGACCACTGATCTCCCATAGAAGGTGTAATAATCTCAGAGATATCCTTATTAGAAATAGATTATCCCACAAAAAGACGTGGTTGAATTAAACAGGACCAGTGGGGAACCATAAATGTGGCAATGGTCAATATTGTTTCTTCCATTTAACCTCAAATCCCATTTGAATAGGAGATAGGTGGCACAATGTGAGTCAGTTAATTTCTTGTAAGACCAAATTTGTAGTATATGTAATATTTTACCCTTGTGGCCTGTACTATATAGGCAAGACTATCAGACTGCTTTACGTTCGGTTTAAAGAACATTTTAAGTCTATCAATTCTGGCCAAGGGTCACCCCACCTGACTAAACATATGATGGTACCTTTACACGCCGCCACAGGAAGGTAGAAACCGCCAGGCATCGGACACAATTGTGCCTGTTGCCTTGAAAACACCACGAAGTGGCGGCGTGTAATTCAGGAATTTCCTTCCTGTGTCTTGCAGTTCCTTCGGATACCTGTGTCTGGGCCGTGCTCAAAAACAGGAAGGCACAATCCCTATGGTGGTGGCGTGTAATCGGGGCACAGGCACGGTATTTGCATGGCCTAGGGAAATCCCAGGGGCGTGCCACAGCGTCATGGTTACCACGCCCAATCAGCTATTATTGGTGGGGGCTACTGTGTAACCATTGGCTGCCTTATTCAGCGAGCTGACCAGTCACACTCCACATTTGCAATGGCGTCATGTATTATCCAGCCTTCCTGCGCTGGCTGGCCAATCATGATGCTATTGCATTGTCCAATCACCGTACGAGTGTCGCGTAATACACAACTCTGTCACGCCTATGTACTTCCGGCGCGCAATATGTACGCCCATATTCCCTTGTGGTAGCAGCGTGTAAATCAGGGAAGGTGCTCCACAGAAGGTAACCAGCGGCCCCGTCGGCACTTCCGGGGAATGCAAATACCTTCTGTGGAGCACGTTGTGGCGGCGTGTATATGCGGCATCGGCAACCGTTAGCAACAGGTAAAAACGCGCGTGTGCACGTGCGGTGCCTACCTGTTGCTACCCTCTGTGGCAGCGTGTAAAGGTACCATACGAGATTGCCATGCGGCGTCACCTTGAAACATTATCATTTGCTGGGCTTGAGAGAATTCTACCCTCAACCCAAGGAGGAGATTTACACAAAAAACTCCTCCGTTGTGAATCCAGGTAGATTCTGCAAATGGAAGCTCAGGGGTTAGTGACCTTAATGACAGAATTGATTTAGCTATTTTGTTTGTAAAAGACAACACATTAGGTTGTCTAAATATTCTTGCAATATCTTATTCTCTTGTATTTACTATTTTTGAACTTATTGGTTGTAGAACCTGTCTAGATGAAAACATTCTGTGATTTGGTTTTAAATACCTGTTTTTAATTATGTTTCCCACCCACTTGCATCTAACAGGGACTGGAGAGCATGACCTGTGGACCCGTAGAAGCACCAGCTAGGTGCGAAACGGAGCTGTCGTCCAGTGCCTCCTGCTCCCCTCCCCGCCCCCACTACACCATCTAGCTGTATGATGTCACCAGTGATTAATAAAAGTATTTGATCACTACATGGGTGGGTGCCCCTCTGTTTCCTAGTGAACCATTTCTGGTCTATATGGGATATTCAAATAGGACTTCATAAAGGGGCCAGAGATGTAGTCACTGCCATAGCTGATTGTCCGACCTTGAAACAAAGCGTCATCAGTGATGTCCATTTTATTGGCTGAGCTAGTCCCTGCTTTACTAAGCATGCATTGGTTGCCTGTTCTGACACATGTTCAGTATCTGCTCCACTATTTGACACAGACAGAAAATGTCTCCAGTGTAAGAACAATATATGAGTCTTTTTCACTCCAATAACTCATCGTGATGCACAAATACACCTGCTTTTGAGGTGAAAAAGACTCTGACTCACCGTGGCCGGGTCGACACGTTGCAGGCGTTGCTTCTTCCTTCTTGTCACGGGAACCGCGCCTGCAGCTGTGGAGGCCCGGTGGTCCAGATTAAATAAGACGTCGTTAATGGAACAGATTAAAGGGGTTAAGTGTTTCGTGTCGCCACCTATGAGTATTCTGGTGATATCCACCGGCGCTGCTTGGGCCTCCGGGGGATGGAATGCAGCAAGATGGAACGCTCCCCACAGGCTGAGCGGTAATCCCCGGAGCCAGGAGCTGCACAAGATGTTCTGAGGCAGCTGCGGTTACCTTGGTGTGCGGAGATAGACAGTTCTTAAGAAAGCACGGACACTGGAAGTCTCTGTAATGGGGACTTTAATGTAACCAGCAGGTGATACATGGCATACAGTTCTCAGGTAACGGACCGGGTGGACTTAGCAATGACCAGTGTTCCTCAGAGCTCCACGATGTTCCTCCATTCTAACTAAGCAGTGATGCCGAGGTCCCCATGGCATGCCAGGTCGGGTACAAGGAGGCTGCTTCAATTGCCCTACCAGGGAATTCTGGTCGGATTTGTGGGGAGCCTTGGGTCCTTTTAGTGGGTACTCCACTGGCTAGACAACTTGTTGTAAGCGGCGGTGGTGGGGCGCTCCTGTAAAGCGGTCCCTCCACTCCTGGTTCACGTAGCAGTGCTGAACAACTACTAGCTTCAGTACCAGTAGACCGGTAGTAGATGGGCACGGGATGTTTTTGAACCTGCATGTAGATGCCCGTAGATCGGTTGTTAAGGCACCGGGAGTAATGGCGCCCAACTGGGGGTGACGGCCAGTTGGCTGCACGGGACTGTGCAGGCCCCCTCTCTTAGGTTGCAGAGCTTGTTGCTTTGCTCCCTTCTCTCTAACGTTTTCACTACACACTACCACTACACTCTGCCCACCAGGACCTTATTGGCCCTCTATGCTGATAATGCATGTAGGGTATAGAGCTCTGAATTAACTGTGTCATTGCTTAGTCAGAGAATATTGCTGCTGCTGTCTTTGCTGCAATACCCTCCTGTGACGCACTTGTTGCAGGGCGCCACAGCACCCTCACCTCTTTGGCCCCTGTATGGCTCTGTAGGTTGCAGCAATCATATATCCACCCCTGATGTGCTCCGCGCTCAATGTGCTATATTCCTGAGACAGTGCCCAATCCTCGAAGCAAATGTTACAATGCCTTGAAACAGGACCTCATCTAGGTCTCTGCTGATTGACAGCCGATTCCTCACTACCTGATTGGGGGAGTCAGCTGTCAATCTGCGTGACATCGGATCTGACGCTTTTCGACCTAGTGGAGAAGCCGCCGCTCTGTTGACTTGACATCAGCAGAAGGGGCAAAATTGCTGACAGGAGTATTCTCAGACCTCTCCGAGTTGGCGATGAACTGTGCCGGGCACAACAGGTGGGTAGGTGGCAGCTACCAGCCTGTACGTGCTTACGCATTTCTTTTTTATAAATCCCGGATAACTCCTTTAATTTATAATGTATGTTGAAAAGTCAAACAATTATATACCAAACAGTTTTTTACAGAAACTGGGAAACTATTAGTTTAGAGGTGGTAATGTAATGGCAGCATTGGATAACAATGGGGCCAGCATGAGGCAATGAGCCCTTATATGAATTGAGATTGTGTTGTGAGGTAAAAGATGGTTTAAGGGTTAATTTATCATCAGGAGATGGAACCAGGCTAATCTGGTTTTTTGGCGCTCTTTTTGAGGAGTTTTGATTGGTTTAAGAGGGGGGAGAGAAGGGGGGCAAAGGTGTTTATAAATAGATTGCTCCTGTCAGAGCAGTCACTTTTACCTCAGGAGTTGAAGAAGCCAGGGAGTCATTGAGGATCTCTTGTCACGGCTCCTTGAGAAGGCGAGCGCTGGAGTAGGCCGTGAGTGGCTTCTCCGGTGTCTGAATGAAGATGGCATTAGAGCTGACAACCCAGAAGAAGCAGGAACGGAAGACCGGGAGGAAGGCGAAATTGCTGACTCTACACCGGTGCTTCGCCACAGTTCGAGGCCTAGGAAGGTACGATGCCGGTCACCATCTCCGTCCCGATCTGACGGACGGCAGTACCAGATGAGGAAGAGACCGGTCCCGGTATCCAGGCAGGGAGCAGCCCCCAGAAGCTCAAGGAGCCCTGGGAGAGGGTTTGGTCTCGTGACAGGACTTCCCCTCAGAACGCATGTTTTAGGGGCAGTACAGGATGAAGAGGATAAGGCTGCTGTCAGGGCAGCTTCCAGCAATCCGGGTTCTGGTGTCAGAGCTATACAGGACAGTTCTTCGGCAGCTGCGGCTGTATCTCAAGCATGGAGCACTACAGCAGCTGTGGGTGCGGATCAGATGCCTTCTGCCCTGACTTCTACAGGGGCTAGAGGAAGAGACTCAGCAACAGCTGAACCGCATATGCAGAGGAGAGCATCGATATCTGAAGCAACGGAGGGTGAGATGCTTTATTGTGATAATGACAATGTTAATAGCGTTTCTACCTCTCTTCAAGAGATGGTGCAAGCTGCAGTGTGTGATGCTATTAAAGGCTTGGATCATGGGTCGGCTATTAGGGCTTCCCATAGGTCACAGGTTCCGTCGGCATGCATTAAGGAAGCATTGCCGTGCGAAGTGTCACCTTTGGGTTTCCACTAGGGATGAGCGAGTCTACTCGCTAGGACTCGTTACTCGGCGATTCTTAAGGGATTCGCTGGACTCGGTAATCGGCGAGTCTTTTAGCGAATACTCGCTCAGTAACGAGTCCAATGCAAGTCAATGGCAATCTTAGTTTTGTCAGAGTTTACTTTATCTCACTCGCTAGACTCGCTAGACTCGCTCTATCACATCACTATATAGCTTGAATCTCCCCAAACAGCAGCGAGTCTGAGCGAGTCTACGAGTCCGAATCCTAGCGAGTCTGCGATTCCGAGTCCTGTATTCTCTATTCGGGACTCGCGAATCCAGAATCTTTTATGTTACTAGTCAGCATTGCGTGTTAGGTCAGAAAACTTGTGAAGACAGCCAATCATAGTCAGTAATGCCATAGCAGCTTTGGTTGTGTCAGGACTATGATTGGCTGCTGTCCATCGTGATGCCTATGTCATCTATGACAGGCAAGGCAGTATATCAGGCTTGCCCCCGCCATTTTGGGCACATTCCTGAGAAGAGCTGACCTAGTGCAGGGAGACTTGGAGCAGATCTAGGGACAGTTAGGCAGTGTAGGAGTCACATATAACCCAAAAGTTCTTTTCAGAACTAACAGGACGGAGTGTAGGAGTCAAGATTCCTCACACATAACCCAAAAGTTCTTTTCAGAACTACCAGGACGGAGGATTGCTGTACAGGACTGTAAGGAAGGGGAGATAGGAGCAGCCTTACAGTGAATCCAGCACCATCCTCAGAGCTTAGTTCACCCAGCTTTCCTCAGAGCTGTAATCCTAAGCTTTTTCTTATTTTTGGCACTAGTCTACCAAATAATTTTGGTGCCATTTTTCCACAAAAAATTTCCTGTGCTAGTGCGTTGCTGTACGGTGTCCTGCCTGCAGCTCGCACGGTACTTGTAAACTTGCACGCAGCCAGCACCGCAGCCTAACAGTGCCTGGTTCTGCGTACTAAACAATTTTTTCCTGTGCCAGTGCGTTGCTGTACGGTGTCCTGCCTGCAGCTCGCACGGTACCATCCATCTGTCTTAAAATATCGCAGGGTGCTTTCACATCTGCGTTTTTCGTAATTCGCGGCAGATGCGGTGAAAAAACCGCATCTGCCGCGTTTACCGCATAACCGTTCCACTTGCGGCGCGGTTGCGGTTTTTTCTATGCAAAGTATAGGCATACTTGCGGCAGGTGCGGCTTACTGCGGTTTTTTTCGCGGCCGCACCTGCCGCAAGTGCAAAACCGCACTTGCCGCACCTGCCGCAAGTATGCCTATACTTTGCATAGAAAAAACCGCAACCGCGCCGCAAGTGGAACGGTTATGCGGTAAACGCGGCAGATGCGGTTTTTTCACCGCATCTGTCGCGAATTACGAAAAACGCAGATGTGAAAGGGCCCTAAGCCTCTAGTGTGTACCTTTCACGAAATAGTACCTGCTACTTGTTTTACAAGCCCCCAGAAAGCCACCAGAAATTATAAAATGTTTGCTTTTACAGCATGGTGTGTGCCCGAGAATCGCTTCCCCCTCCCATCATCGGCTCCAAATAAGAGAAAAACCTGCGAGTTTGGACTCGCACACTTTCAGAGACACATCAGCGATTTGGAAATAGCATTATTCGTTATTACTCGGTTCCCTATTCATTAACATTGGACTCGCTAGACTCGCAACGAGTAGCGAGTCCTGGGCTCGGACTCGTGCGGGTCTAGCGATTCCGAGTAATTTAGGACTCGCTCATCCCTAGTTTCCACCTTTCAGCATCAGTGAAGGAGCAGATTTGGTCTGGGGAGTATGTAGAATTGTTTTCATTACTTATTAGTAAGGGTTTTCTACATGCAGATAAGGTGGAAGAAGATAAAAGAAAATCTTTTCGCTCGTTTAATTCCTGGTTACAAGCATTTTTAATATTTGCTGCGGTGTTAGGGGAGAAGTCCTCAGATCTTTGCTGTGGGCTTCTACAACATATCGACATTGTTTTGGAGGCTCACCGTCATTTTGGTGGCAACGCTTGGTTGCTATATGACGAAGCTTTCAGACAAAAATTATCTGTTCACCCTTCATTGAGGTGGGGAGTGAAAGATGTCGGATTGTGGCTGCAGGTTATGGTCCCGCAGTGGCATGTTCCGTTAATTAAGAATCCAGTAAATCAGCAGATAAAGAAAGGACTCTGTTTTGCCTTTAATGAGTCTTCCTGCAAGTGGCTACATAACTGTCACTATAAACATGAATGTGTCATTTGCGGGGGGGCTCATTCTATGAGCAAATGTTTCCGGAGGTTTAATCAGGGGCCTCAGGGAGCTAATCCGAAGGAGCCATTTCTTGCGGGCAAAGAGTCCAGTGAGAGTGGAAAGAATGGTTCCTTATCTAAACCATTATCCCGACAGGGAGAAAGCTCAGCTCCTGTTTGAAGGTTTAATGATGGATTTTTTGTTCCGCCTTTTGACGGCTTTGGCTGTAAGGTGGTTCCGAATTTGCCTTCACTGAAGCATTTCCCTGACATCGCGAGGAAAAAATTTTTTAAGGAGTTGCAGCTGGGTAGGTGCTCTGGTCCGTTCAATGACCCCCATTTGATAATTTTCGGATCTCCCCACTTGGGGTAGTTCCGAAGAAAGTACCTGGTTCTTATCGCTTGATTCACCATTTATCTTTCCCTCCTGGGGGGTCTTTGAACGACCAAGTTGATAAAACAGCAGCTTCTGTTCACTACGCATCATTTGACATGGCCGTCGATTTTTTGAGGGATGTTGGTGAACGCGCCTTCATGGCGAAAACTGATACTCAGGCGGCGTTTAGGTTGTTACCGGTTCATCCATCGGGTTTTTGTTCATTCGGTTTTGTTTTTGAAAATTTTTATTTTTTTGATAGATGTCTTCCAATGGGTTTTTCATTGTCCTGTTTTTATTTTGAACTTTTTTCTTCTTTTTTGCAGTGGTGTCTCCAAATTTCTTTTCCTGAAGGTCATATTTTGCATTATCTGGACGATTTTTTGTTTTTAGGTCCTTCTGAATCAGATACTTGTTTTCAATTGCTGACTCGTTTTTTATCTCTTATGGACAGTTTTGGAGTTCCCATTGCTGGGGAAAAAACGGTTTTTCCTTGTACTCGGCTGGAATTTTTAGGCATAAAGTTGGATTCAGTTCAAATGGTCTGTCGTTTGCCTCGGGATAAAATAGTGAAATTAAAAAGTTTGGTTTTTTCTTTTTTGAGTAGGGATTCTGCTTCTTTGCGGGAGTTCCAATCTTTACTTGGTGCTTTTAATTTTGCTCTTCGGATTATACCTGTTGGTAGGATTTTTCTTCGACGTTTTTACGATGCAATTTCGGGCCACACTTGTCCTTCAACGAGAATCTTGATTTCATCCGATCTTAAAGAAGATTTGCTGGTATGGGCTGTTTTTTTAAAAGATTATAATGGTGTGTCGGGTTGGCAGTCTTGTTTTTGCTCTGCAGATTCGCTTTTTTTGTTTTCTTCAGCATCTGGGTCAGGTTTTGGATGTATTTTCGGTGATGTTTGGGTATCAGAGCAATGGCCGCCTGGGTTCCTTTGCAAAGATTTTTCGGTGTCCCTGCGTGATGTTTTTGCTGTTTTTGTGTTTTTTTCCCTGTGGGGTCACAAGTTAGCTAATCGTAGGATTTTATGGCGGTCTCCTTCCCAAGGGCTTGTTTTTTCTTTAAATACAATGTCATCTAAGAATAAGTTGCTTGCTGGTATTCTGAGGAAATTGATGCTTATTTTACTTCGGTATAATATATGGCTGAAGGCTAGTTTTTCTGATAGTACGGATAATTTAATGGCTGATCTTCTGTCTCAGCAACGAATGGAGGATTTCCTTGCTCGATTTCCGGATGCAGCGGAAGGCAGAATTCTGTTTCCCGATCGGCTGTGATCCCATAATTGACTCTTATTCCAGCTTTTATTGTGCAGTCCTTAGCTCCACGCACCTGGGTTGACTACTCTTCAGCGTGGGAGAGATGGGTAGTGTTTTGTCAAACTGAGGGTTTTAATTGTTACGTATGCTCGTCATTATCTGTGTTACCTTTTTTAGAGAGTCTTGTACAAACAGGGTTATCACATTCCGCAGTGTCAAAGATAGTAGCGAGTATTTCGTTCTTTTTGAAGTTGAAAGGAATTTCTCCTTTATCTTCACTCTTTACGGTAAAACAGTTTTTAAAGGGTTTTAAACGGCAGTCTTTTTGCCCGGATAATAGGAGGCCAGTGACAATCGAGCTTTTAGTGAAATTATGTTCGGTTGTAGGTCATGTTTGTTCCGATTCGTTTTAAGCGATTCTTTTTTGTGCTATTTTTACGACCTTATTTTTTTCAGCTATGCGAGTTGGGGAATTAGTGTCAGCAAATAAATCTTCGCCTTCTGGTTTTTTGTTTTCAGATGTCTCTTTATCCCTGTTGTGCATGGTATTGCGTTTGAGACGTTCCAAAACGGACCAGTTGGGTAAGGGCTCAGAGATTGTAGTGCAAGCGATTTAAGAGTCTTTTATATGCCCAGTTAAAAATATGACTCGCTGGATGGCGATTCGTCCAGTGAGTTCTAATTTTCTTTTTATTCATAAGGATCTGCAGCCAGTCACCAAGTTCCAGTTTTCTTTTGTATTGAAGAAATGCTTGGGTCATTTACAGCTGGGTCATTTACGTATTACAGCTCATTCCTTTAGGATTGGAGCTGCCACTGCGGCTGCGCAAGCTGGGATGGACGGATCAGTGATAAAGCACCTGGGACGATGGAAGTCTAAATGTTATCAATTATATGTACGCCCAGAGTTATTGTTTGAATGTTAACATTCTTTTTATTTCATAGGGCCCAAGTACATGTGGATTATTGGGCACTCTTACGTGTATTGGGCGCAGAGGAGGGCAAGTATGAGACAGTATACGGAGAATTTATCGTTTCACCCTTCCAAGATTCAAATTTATTGGCATGGCCAACGGGGCATGAGATGGGCACAATTGAAACAAGTACTTTTAGATTTGTCACTTCGGTTTCCTGAGCCTCATTGTTTAATTATACATCTTTTAGGTAATGATATCGGAAAACTTCGTTCGGCTGACCTGTTATGGCAGGTTAAACAAGATTTTATATGGATTTCAAATTTATTTCCTTCAGCGAAAGTTATTTTTTCTGAAGTAATATCTCGTCTGTCTTGGCAATCTGACGGGGTGTTATTCTTGGAAAAAATCAAACGTAAATTAAATAGGGCTTTAGCCAAATTCATGCCGATTATCAATGGTTTTTGTTATCGGCATCACGAGTTGGAAAGTTTTTGAGCCAGGTATGTATGGTAGGGATGAGGTTCATTTGTCTGCTATAGGGTATGACGTCTTGAATTTAGATTTTCAGACGATGATAGAGCATTGGTCGGTTGGCTGTGTGGGGGGGGCCTCTGCTTGTTAAGCAGAGTCCTATTGGGTCACTCTGGAATGAGTGGATCCGTATGGATTTATTCACATGAGTATTTATTAAATTATTTATGGAATTGAATATTTTAGTGGATTATTTTATGGTGTTTTTAAAATTATTTATTATATTTGGATATTTTAATAAACTTAACAGAGCTTACCGACCAATGAATAAATTAATTTATTTTACCCCACAGCTTTGGTTTGTAGTCTCTTTATTTTTAGATAAGGATTTAAATGATAAGTTTTGGGCTTTATTGCCTCATTACTTCTTATACAGGGTGTTGGATGACTTCTCTCTTTAAAAAATGTATTTATGTTTCCATTTGCATGGAAGAATACTTGGCACTGAAGATAAACATTAGATAAAAAAAGCCTCTTTCCAGCAAAGCTTGAAATCACCAGGTGGGTGGTCTCTATAAAGATAATGGGTAAGCTGCTAGCATTTGAAGAAAACATTTAGGTGGCTACATGTTAGTGGCAAAAGAAATTCTATTTACTCCATAACAGTGCGTTAATACCGTCATTTAAATTAATCGAATGTCACAAATGCACTTCAGTATATTACAGTTTGTAACATGTAATAACACAGTTTTACTCCCTTGTTAGACTACTCTTTGGGCAGCTGATAAAATCGGAGAACTTTCCAATTAAATGTAATAACAAATAATAGATTGAAGTCTTTAACTTTCTATGACCCTTGTGATTTTTGGATCGATTTCTAAGGTTGAAATTGTTCTAACAGATTATATTTGCAATGGCTGGATGACCTTTTGTTCTGAGTACGGCTTTGAAAATCTCTGACAGAAGCGCACGCTGGCAAACACGTAAATTCTGAAAATGAAAAACTTCTCCGAGAAGAGAATGTGAGTTACACAGCTGGGTACGTTTCAATAAACAATTCAAATACAGTTTCCATATTAGTACATTGTAACACATCGAGCATCCATCAGCAGAAATACTTTCTCAACCACACACTTCATGTATCATGTGCCCCAGTAAATTGCCAGGAACGGCTTAGGCTTCTCTCCGGCATGCTACGTCACTAATGGAGAAACCTAAGTCTTCTATTATGTGGAAGAAAGTACAACTGGAAAATTCAATTGATCGTCTAGAATTTCAGCTTTCTTCCTCAAGGTATTTATCTTGTGTGTGGCTCTGCCAAAAAAAAATTAACAATTTGGCATTACTTTAAGGCAATGCGATCATAGCTTCAAATCAAGGCACAACAGAAGATTGTGTATGAGGCATGTGCCAGCAGAAAAGCTTGGGCGAGGAGGTGAAATAAGATTGTTTTGCAGGGGTTAGTCTTGACCTCTTAGCTCCAGTGAAGAAAAATCTTAAAGGGAACCAACCATCAAAAAATACCTAACCTCTAAATATCTGTCCCTGGAGCCCTAAATGACTATTCTAACCATCCCTGACTGACTAAATCTAACTAACTAGAGGCACAATAAATCAATTTTTAAACTTACCAAATTCTTGTCGGCTGGGCGTTCCTCCAGGCTCTTTGTCAGCGAGGCGGGTCTCCTCGCTGCTGTCCATCTTCTTCCCAGGATTCAAATTACCCGCCCATCGCGTCCTCGCAATGAGCGGGTCACGTGCTGCAGGCACCGCGTCACTTCCGCCCGCCGCGTCACTGGTACACCCAGGCCGGCTTCTGAGCATGCGTATATGGCATGCTGACGCTAGCCTGGGTGCGTCGCAGACCCAGCGACGTGGCGGCCGATAGACGCGGGGCCTGCAGCACGTGACTCGCTTATTGCGAGGACGCGATGGGCGGGTAATTTGAATCCTGGGAAGAAGATGGACAGCAGCGAGGAGACCCGCCTCGCTGACAAAGAGCCTGGAGGAACGCCCAGCCGACAAGGATTTGGTAAGTATTAAAAGTGATTTATTGTGCCTCTAGTTAGTTAGATTTAGTAAGTCAGGGATGGTTAGAATAGTCATTTAGGGCTCCAAGGACAGATATTTATAGGTTAGATAGGGATTTTTTGATGGTTGGTTCCCTTTAATGCTCCAGCATGTCAAGACATTTTGGACAATTGTGTCCAATTCGAGGAGCACAGTTTTGGCAAGAAACTTATTGTTGCCAACAAGACTGTACCCTTGTCCACATGGAAAGGTCCATAAAGACTGGGAAGATGGATGTGAAACCATGAACCGTCACAAAGAGCCAAGACCTCAAAACCATCCATTATCTGTCACGTCTTGACTGCTCTGCAGTCTATGTGAAATACTGTGCTGTAGTTTAAATGGGAATACATTTCATTGGCACATTTAGAGTTAATGTCTTTAACTGCGGCAATGTTTGCTGTCCGTGGTGTTAAGCTGCTTGTAGCTCTGATGTTGAGGGTGTGTGTCAGGTGACGCAGTTGTCCAAATACCTGGTCCTTAAATAGTTCCCTTTCCCATCAGCAGGTCTCATTATTAGAGTTTAATCTCTGCCTTGACCTTGAGCTGTGAAGACATGTGCTGTGTGTGATCTCTGCCTTCCTGCTCTACTCTACTCATGCGCTGTTAGCACCCCATAACAATACCTCAATACTTAGATTAGAGACTGTGAGTCAGGCCCTCTCAACCAAAATCAAAGTCTAACCTCGCATTTGATTTTCTGGATAAATGGGCATAAATTACACAGACAGCACCAAAATCTTACAAGAAACTTTCCCACCCAGAAGAGAGGAATCTGTTACATAAAAAGGCAGAACCAACTCTATATCAAGGCTTATGCGTTCAAAATGGGAATTCACAAAAGCTCCTGTAGGGGTAATGTCTAGTGTTCCAATACACTTAGGTATTTATCAAGACTGGCAATTTTACACCAGTTTCGATGAGAGAGTGTGTTGGAGTTAGAGGCTCCTGATTCATTAAGAGCCACCACACTATAAGTCTTACTCCAGTTTTTGACTGGACTAAGATTTCTGGCATAAGGAATGTGACAGCTCATCAAAAAGTAGGCAAGGTGGGATTTCATGATCTCGCTGCCCCTCCATCCCTCCCCATTTCTGCCCATTTTGGTAAAGCTAGGACTAGTTGAAAGTGCCAAAAGCCATAACATTTTTGCAAAACTCCAAGATGCACAAAAAATGTGTGACTTTTCAAAGCAATTTATGCCAGAATCCTGGCAATGAATTGGGGCCATTGACTATAAGTATCATGGATCATTTTACTTATTGATTTCATTTTATTAGGACATTTGTTCAAAGGTAGAATTACATGAAAACCTACTTATGTGGGTTAGTATTATTGCAGTGATGTCAAAACCTCCTTCATCTGTCTAAGGGTGCCTTCACACTTGTGTTCGGTACGCAGCGTACTGAGCACAGCCAAACGCTTGCGCACATGCGTTCCTATGTTTAACATGGGAACGCATGTGCCTGCGTTTTGCCTCCGTTCGGTTGCATTTCCATTCGGATGCGCATAATTTATGTGCCCTCCTCCACACTCAGAACGCAGCATGTTGCATTTTTTGTACGTTCGCGGGTACTTGTTTTGTCCGCAAGCGCACAAAAAATGCATGGATCTCAATGGATCCACAGTGTCCTCCGCATGACAGCTCAGGAGAACGCTGCGGATCTCATTGAAATCTCTCCCGGTGGCCGCCGGTGATCACCGGCGGCCACCGGGAGATGAGCTATAGCTGCCGCTGCTTTCCCCCCGGTGTCGGCGGGGAGAAGCAGCTGATCTGACAGCTGTTTAAATCTCTCGCGCTGACATAGAAGAGGTGATGTCGGCGCGGGAGATTTGAAGCAGCGATCAGCTGTTTCTTATCTCCTGCACCGATATCGCCTATTCAGTGTCGGTGCGGGAGGTTTAAACAGCTGTCAGATCAGCTGTATCTTCAAATCTCCCGCGCTGACACCCGTAGGAGATCAGCTGTGGCCGGGAGGAGGAGATCTCCACCGCTGATCTCCTCCCCCCAGCCGCCCCCGAGACAGCTGATTGTCTGCCCAGGCACCATACTAATGTGAACGCATGTGGAGATTCTCTGCTGCGTTCACATCAGTATGGGCTGCGTTTGCACTGTGTTTGCGTCTGCATGCCATACGCATGCAGACACAAACGTAAGTGTGAAGGCAGCCTAACTCAGATGGGACAGTTAATAATGAATGAGGCATCTAAGATGGTCACAAGGCTGGGATTGGAGTTATCTCTGATCGAAGCCATAAGAGCAGGGTGTTGGCTGTAGAATAATGCATCCACAAATAATAGTGTCTGCACCATCTGTGTTAAACTTCCAACACGCTGGCTCTCTTCTACTGCAAGACATTTTCAATTAAATGTTCTCCAAAACTCTTCTCCATTCCTGCGATTGATCTTATTTTACTATAGCCAAGTTATATTCTTCAATTATGCGATATCATTACGCTGCTAGTAGGAATAGCACATATTTTTACATGCTAAAGCTTGTTCTAACAATATCGTTTCAGCAGACATTAAATTTAAGAAAACCACATGAGAAAAGCAAATGCAGAAAACACAAATAAATGTTGGCATATGAATGCGACATTGGATATTTTGAAGCTGTGAACATTTACTTCTTCTCAGCAAGCTTCTGAAAATCCCAGCAGAATTCTTCTCCATTCCCACAATGTTCATTTCCAACATAAATACAACAAACTGGCAGTTTCCCATCAAGTTAAATCACAAATATGTGACTACAAAAGGAAGTGAGTAAATACCGCTGTAAATATGTAATCTACTCAATGGGGAATGCTACAACTTTAAGGAAGTGGAAGTCAACTCATGTCAACAGACTGAAAATTCCTTCCTTAGACAATGAACTGCTGGATAGCTCCCAGGCAATTTCTGGTTTAACTATGGATTATGGATGTAAAATCAACAGCATGCACTGACTTTTTTCTCCACTTACATTGTTTTACTCATGCAATAAAATGTTGTTTGTAGAATGTACATAGTAAGAACCCTCAGCCCACTGTACTGCTAATGACCAGCTCCACCCTCCTACTGTACTCTCACCCATCCCTTGTAGACTGTAACCCTCATGGCAGGATCCTCTCTCCTCACCTACCGTATCCCTACTCATCCCTTGTAGACTGTGAGCCCTTGTGGGCAGGGTTCTCACACATCCCTTGTACACTGTGAACCCTACTGGGCAGGGTCCATCTACTGTGTTCTCACTCATCCCTTGTAGACTGTGAGCTCTCATGGGCAGGGTCCTCTCTCCTCCCCTACTGTATCCTCAACAATCCCTTGTAGACTGTGAGCCCTTGTGGGCAGGGTCCTCACACATCCCTTGTACACTGTGAACCCTACTGGGCAGGGTTCATCTATTGTGCTCTCACTCATCCCTTGTAGACTGTGAGCTCTCATGGGCAGGGTCCTATCTCCTCACCTACTGTATCCTCAACAATCCCTTGTAGACTGTGAGCCCTTGAGGGCAGGGTCCTCACACATCCCTTGTACACTGTGAACCCTACTGGGCAGGGTCCATCTACTGTGCTCTCACTCATCCCTTGTAGACTGTGAGCTCTCATGGGCAGGGTCCTATCTCCTCACCTACTGTATCCTCAACAATCCCTTGTAGACTGTGAGCCCTTGTGGGCAGGGTCCTCTCTCCTCACAAATTGTATCCTCCACCAATTCCTTATAGACTATGAGCCTTCATGAGCAGGGTTCTCTCTCCTCCTTTGCCTGTGTGTGCCTTGTGATGTTCACGATTATTGTACTTGTCTATTTATGGCCCTTTTTACTTGTAAAGCACGATGGAATAAATGGCGCTATCATAATAAATAATAATATCTAGTGAAGATATAACCCCTGCTGCAGCCATAGGATCTGTGAAACGCTGCAGTTTTCCCTGTGAGCGGGGTGATTCACTAGTTGCGGGCCTCGTTGTGAGTAAGGTGAGATAGGAAAGTTCACCTGAGGTCAGAGTTCAGCCGAGTCATTCTAGCTGACCTCAGGTAAACTACATCGTGACATCACCCCACTCACAGCGGCAGCCAAAAATCACTTAGTTTCAGGTTCTCTCCATGAATGGATGTGACAGAGGATTGTGGAGGATTTTGTTGGAAGTAATAAAGATGGAAATGAGGCATGTGTTTATGTTCTTCTTACAAATAAATTACTTTTCTCATTGTGGTGTATTATTTACTATTTACTTACAGATTCATAATGGCAAGGTCAAACCATGGCCCGACATAATAAACCTTGGGCATAGTGCCAGCTGTCAATACACAGCTGGCATTAACCGTTTATTACCCAGTCTGCCAACCTGACAGAGCAGCAGGAGGAATTGAGAACAGCTCCATAAAATAGTGCTTCTATAAATGTGGCATTTTCTGGGATGGCTGCTGGCTGCAATTCACTGCAGAATGCTTGGGCCTCCCCACGCTGAGGATTTCAACTAGTTTTACCTGGTTGAAAACCAAAAATATGGCAAAGCCAAACATTTTTTTTATTTCAAGAAATATTTTTAAAAAGGGCTCACCTGTATTTTTACCAGCTAGGTAAAACTAGGCAGCTGGGTGTGCGGGGCAGTCTGTAGCTGCCTGCTCTATCTGTGCTGGTGACCAGAAATGCAAAACATCCCCATGTAAACAGCACAAAATTCATGCCAAATCTGCTTTAAATATGAATCAGATACACACTGTGTGAACAATGCTGTGTATCTGCTGCGTATTTTGAAGCTAACAGAGCTCTATGGGTGAAAATTGTGGCAAAATATGCTGCAAGAATTGACATGCTGCAGACTTTTCCATGGTAAAATGCTTCAGTATTTCTCTGCATATCACAAATAATCATTTTTTTCTAACGAAGTAGCACAGGCATCGCCTGCAGGAAGTAACATAGTAATATAGTTTTTAAGGGTGAAGGAAGACTTTAAGTCCATTTAGTTCAACCCATAGCCTAACATGTTGATCCAGAGGAAGGCAAAAAAAAAACCATGTGGCAACACTAAGCTCCACATTGGGGAAAAAAAATCCTTCCTGACTCCAGATACGCCAATCAGACTAGTTCCCTGGATCAACGCCCTATCAAAGAATCTAGTATATATAACTGGTAATATTATAATTTTCAAAAAAGGTATCTAGTCCCTTCTTAAATGTTAGTAGTGAGTCACTCATTACAACATCATGTGGCAGAGAGTTCCATAGTCTCACTGCTCTTACAGTAAAAAATCCACATCTGTGATTATGATTAAACCTTTTTTCCTTCAGACGTAGAGGATGCCCCTTTGTCCCAGTCTCAGGCCTAAGAGTAAAGAGATCATTAAAAAGGTCATTGTACTGTCCCCTCATATATTTATACATTATTATTGATCAACCTTAAGCCTTTGTTTTTCCAAGCTAAATAACCCCAAGTTTAATAACCTGTCTTGGTATTGCATACCCCTCAGTCCTCTAATAACCTTGGTCGCTCTTCTCTGCACCCACTCTAGTTCAGCTATGTCTTTCTTATACACCGGAGACCAGAATTGTACACAGTATTCTAAGTGTGGTCGCAGCTGCCTGACACTGGTCACTAAATGTGAGTTTGTCATCTACCCATACACCCAGGTCTTTTTCAGTGACAGTTTTGCCCAGTGTTTTACAATTAAGCACCTAATTATACCTTTTGTTTCCTCTGCCCAAGTGCGTGACCTTACATTTTTCCCCATTAAAGCTCATTTGCCATTTATCAGCCCAAGCTTCTAGTTTACATAAATCCTCCTGTAATATAAAATTGTCCTCCTCTGTATTAATTACCCTACAGAGTTTAGTGTCATCTGCAAATATTGAGATTCTACTCTGTATGCCCCCTACAAGGTCATTACTAAATATTTTAAAAAGAAGCGGGCCCAACACTGACCCCTGTGGTACCCCACTGTTAACTGTGACCCATTCTGAGTGTGTTCCATTAATGACCACCCTTTGTTTCCTATCACTAAGCCAGTTCTTAACCCACTTACACATATTTTCCCCTATCCCCATTGCTCTCATTTTATGTTCCAACCTTTTGTGTGGCACCGTATCAAAAGCTTTTGAAAAGTCCATATACACCACATCCACTGCATTTCTTTGGTACAGTCCAGAATTTACTTCTTCATAGAAGCTTATCAGATTAGTTTGACAGGAACGGTCCCTCGTAAACCCATGTTGATATTAGGTCATGAGGTTATTTTTCTTCAGATACTCAAGTATCGCATCTCTTAGAAACCCTGTAGGATTTTACCCATAGTAGAGGTTAAGCTTACTGGCCTATAATTTCCAAGTTCAGTTTTTGTCCCCTTTTTGAATATTGGCACCACATTTGCTATACGCCAGTCCTGTGGTACAGACCCTGTTATTATGGAATCTTTAAATATTAAAAATAATGGTCTATCCATGACAGTACTTAATTCCTGCAGTACTCTGGGGTGTATCCTATCCGGGCCCGGAGATTTGTCAATTTTAGTGATTTTTAGACGATGCCGTACTTCCTGATGGGTTAAGCAGGTGACATTTAATTGAGAGTTTGTGTTATCACTGACCATATTGTTTGTCATGGGTTTTCTTGTGTAAATACTGTTGAAAAAAAGTCATTTAGCATATTGGCTTTTTCCTCATTCACCATTTTACCCAGACTATTTTTAAAGGGGCCAACGCAATCATTTTTTAGTTTCTTACTATTTATGTAGTTAAAAAATATTTTGGGATTATTTTTACTTTCTCTGGCAATGAGTCTCTCTGTCTGATGCTTTTTACAAATGTTATTTAATTTTCTGTATTTATTTAACGCTTCATCACTACCTACTTGCTTTAATTCCCTAAATGCTTTCTTTTGTCACTTATTGCGCCTCTTACTGCTTTATTTAGTCATAGTGGTTTCCTCCTATTTCTAGAATGCTTATTCCCATGGGGTATATATTGTGCATAGGCCCTATTCAGGATGCTAATAAACGTCTCCCATTTGCTTTGTGTACTTTTATGTCTCAGGGCATCATCCCAGTTTATTGCACTAAGATCATCACTCAACCGTTGGAAATTTGCCTTCCTGAAATTTAGTGTCCTTGTGACCCCTCTACTACACATCTTATTAAAGGATACTTGAAAACTTATTATTTTATGATCACTATTACCCAAGTGACCTCCAACCTGTAAATGTGATATGCTGTCCAGCCTGTTGGTTAATATTAGGACCAGCAGTGCCCCCCTTCTTGTTGGGTCCTGAACCAGTTGTGAAAGATAATTGGCTCTCATATTTGTCAAAAACCTATTACCTTTGCTGGAACTGCAGGTTTCTTATTCCCAATGTATTTCAGGGTAGTTGAAGTCCCCCATAATAATGACTTCTCCCTGAGTCACTGCTTCATCAATTTGCTTTATGAGGATATTCTCCTCCACTTCCATTATTGTTGGAGACTTATAACAAACCCCTATCAGTAATTTATTATTTTTTCCCCTCCCCTTATCTCCACCCACAGGGACTCTACATTTCCATTAGATTCACCTATATTATCACGCAGGATGGGTTTTAAGGATGATTTGATGTATAAACAGACACCCCCCTCACTTATTTGTACGGTCATTTCTGAACAGACTATAGCCATGTAAATTCACAGCCTAGTCATGGCTCTCATCCAGCTATGTCTCCGATATCCCCACCATGTCATAATTATTTTCCAACAAAATTAATTTTAATTCCTCCATTTTGTTGGTGAGGCTTCTGGCATTAGTTTACACGCACTTTATGCATCTCTCTTTACCTCTATTCCTTCCTACTATATTGACTGTTCTAACCCCACACCCCATGCCACCCCCAATTTTATTACTTGTGCCCAGGTTACTATTTACACTATCTTCCCCTCCTGAACAATGAATACCCTTCCCCCCAATCTCTAGTTTAAACACTCCTCCAACCTTCTAGCCATTTTCTCCCCCAGCACAGCTGCACCCTCCCCATTGAGGTGCAGCCCGTCCCTAGCATAGAACCTGTAGCCAACAGAGAAGTCAGCCCAGTTCTCCAGGAACCCAAACCCCTCCTTCCTACACCAATTCCTGAGCCACTTATTTATCTCCCTAATCTCCCGTTGCCTATCTGGTGTGGCACTTGGTACAGGCAGTATCTCAGAGAATACTACCTTGGAGGTCCTTAATTTAAGCTTGCAGCCTAATTCCCTGAAATCATCTTTAAGGACCTTCCACCTACCTCTAACTTTGTCATTTGTGCCAATGTGCACCATGACCGCTTGGTCTTCACCAGCCCCTCCCAGTAATCTGTCAACCTGATCAGCGATGTGCCGGACTTGAGCGCCAGGTAGGCAGCACACTGTTCGACGATCCCTGTCTTTGTGACAGATTGCCCTATCTGTTCCCCTAATAATTGAGTCCCCTACTACCAGGTGCGGCAATAAAAAGGGGTTATTTAAAGTTAATAACGTTTTCATGGAGTGTTATTCATGATGCCACCCATGGGTCGTGGCCAGCATGGCCACCACTGCCGTAGGATCCGCCGGAGACAGTGGTGATGGTGGAAGCTGGGATGGTACACCTCCCAAGGGTAGGGCTAGATCCCCCAGCTGTTGTATGGATGCTGTGCACCCGGGATGCCGCGCGTATTCTTCACTGTGGCTTTCTTCCCTCCAGCCAGCACATGCAGGTAGCAAGGGTATGGCTCCGCAGGCGAGCCACTGCAGTTACTGTCTCAATAAATCACACACACAGCTCTTGAGTTGGCCCGGTATTTTACTTTCCTCGTTACGCAACACACAGTTCACAGTGGTTTACTTTGCACAGTCCTTGCACAGGCTTGGGCTCTTACTGCAGTGGGGATGGTTCCTCTGCATCACTCCCCTCAGTGTACCTCTCGGGACCTTCTGTTCTCTCTCCTCTCACGCGTACAGGTTCGGTCCGGCTGTCATGGGCTCTACAATGAGTCATCTCACACTCTGGGTCACTAGCCCTAGTCTGATGGCTTTGTTCTACTCCGTACTGGTTGTTAGGCCTCGGGGACTTGGAATTCCCGCACCCCACCGGGTGTCTCGTGGTTAGGGGCAAAAAGCGTTCCCGGCCACTTCTACAGAGCTGGCACTCTGGTTTCTCTGGCCCAATCACCAGTGACCCGGGTTAGTCGGGCTCACCTGGCTCCGTCTACGGTTCCACGGTTTTCAGCTTTGGGCTCCTGGCCGGCCATTAGTGGAGAAGGCCGCCATGCCCCGTTGTTCTAACTCTCTCTCAGATAGTACTCAGCTGAAGGGTGTCTCGGCTTGGGGATGCTTCCCTTCTCCTCCACCCTCCAGGGAATCACTCCATCTGCTCCTACTCCTCTCCCATGGAAAGCTCTCGGTCATCTCGCCCAACTTAGTGTTCCTCGGTCCTATTGGAGTCTAGTTGCTCCACCCCTTTGTCCAGGTTCTCGCTACTTCCCACCCACGGTTTGCTACTCCTACCACCCCTCGCCCGACCTGAAGTGACTTGGGCTCAGGGTCGAAGTGTGTGCATGTGGATGTTGTTGTGAGCTGACTGTCTTACTTGTCCCACTGCAGTTCATCCTGTGGCCACCCGGTCGCAGGGGCGCCACAGTTGGTACAAACCATTTATAGACATAAGTTACAAAGTCACTAAGATGTTATTTATTACAGTATACATGTTTTATTATACAGTATATGTCTTTTGCTTTGCTTGTCTGCTGGAAAAGTAACCATTCTGCCCAATATATTCGCTGTGATTGGATGAACAAATGTGAGTCTAATGGTTAATGAAATCTTTATGGTTGATTACCTAGGCTCAGGAAGAGCTGGGGCAGAATGTAGTGATGCTGATAGGCTGTCCAATGAGCCCAAACAAGGAAGAGGTTTGACACCATTCATAGAAAGTGTGGAAGCAGCCGAGATGCTGAAGTACTTTAAAAGTACAAGTTCGGGACCGAACATAATTAAACTTAAGTCTAAACCCGAAATCAAACTTTAAAGTTATGAAATAGGGCTGGGGGTCTGCAAAAAGAAAGAAAACATTGATTAAACATCAGCTCATACTTACTGGGGTCCGTCTGCTTGTACGTCCGGGGCTGCTCATTAACATTCTGATTATTCACTAGTGAGGGGCACAGCAGCCAATCATAGGCACTGTCACAGAGTGAATGTCTGTGATTGGCTGCTGGAGTAACCTGGAAATAACCCATACATTCTAGCATCTACCAAAAGTTAATGATCGGCCCCGGAAGTACAACCACGGGACATGGTAAGTATGAGTTGAAGCTGATGTTTAATTAATATCATGTTTTACAGCTCTGTGCCGAATGCAAACCTGATCTGTAACATGGACTTCTCAGGAATCTGTGCCCGAACACCATGTGTTCAGTATGGACCCCAAACTTTACATTTCAGGTTTTCCCATCCCTAGTTATAAGGTTTCATTTTCATGTTTTTCTGCATGGTTCTCCAATTTACCTCTATACTCCAAAAACATCAAGGTGGCACTGTAACACCTTCCTAAAAATAAATCAAACCATTTGCAACTGGAGAAACTTGTAAAAAAACTGAGTTCAGCAAATGTAACATTTCCAATGAGCACCATTTTTTGCAATGCATTTTCATTGACAAATGCAAGAAAATTACGGCAATTAATACGTTGCTATATCTGAAGAGTTTTTTTGAGTGAGGCAACGCATGACAGTAAAATATAGACTGGGAAAGTGGAGGTCAGCTAGGATTATTCTCATAAATTGTCTTCTTACATACTATATTATAGGTTACATTGCCTTGGTTATTTTCCAGAGAACTTATCAAGGGATTGTAGATGACAACCGGTGATTATTGTCTAGTTGCTGTCTGTCTCAGAAGATGATTTCTGGGCATTTTCTTTCTCTTTGGATTTGATTATCTTTTCAAAACGTGGGATCTCTAAGGAATAAAGAAACTGGTTTCTGTCACTGGGCATAGATAATATGTCTCCAATTCTTGTCTCATTTTCTATTTTTCAATTGATTTGTTAACTTTCTGAAACAACTGAAAGCATACACCAATCAGCCATTATATTAAAACCACATGAATAACAATGATTTTCTTGTGAAAATGGCATCTATCAAGAAGTGGGACATAATAGGGAGGAAATGAACTGACAGTTCCTCAACTTGATGGTCCTAAGTAGTGATGGGCGAGTCCAAAGTTACTCGGAATCGCTTGACTCTAGCGAGTCCGAGCCTGGGACTCGCTATTCGTTGCGAGTCTAGCGAGTCCAATGTTAATGAATGGGGAAGCGAGTAATAGCGAGTAATGTGCGATTTACAAATCGCAGATGTGTCTCGGAAAGCGCTCGCATTGCCGTTTTGGAAACCCCACTCGCAAGAGTTTTTTGCTGCTGTGTCCGAGGCCAAACTTAAATATAAGGAATCTTGAAGTTTCCCTACACTGACTGACAATCCCTATGATCTGCTCCAGCATCTACCTCACCCTGCACTAGCTCAGATCGTCACAGGAATGTGGAGGAAATGGCGGTGGCAAGGCTTATATACAGCCCCGCCTCTCATACATGACATAGGCATCACGATGGACAGAAGCCAATCATAGTCCTGCCACAACCAACATGGCTGTGGCAGTACTGAATATGATTGGCTATCATGCTTGTCCATCTTCACAAGTTTTCTGACCTAACACGCTAGGCTGTCTCGGAAGCTTTGTCGGAACATAACAGATTCTGTATTCGCGAGTCCCGAATACAGAATACAGGACTCGGATTCGTAGACTCGCTCAGACTCGCTCAGACTCGCTCAGACTCGCTCAGACTCGCTCAGACTCACTGCTGACAGCGGGTATCCGTGAAGCGGTGCGATTGTTTAAATGATTTGGGGAGATTCAAGCTACATAGCGATGTGATATAGCGAGTCTAGCGAGTGAGAAAAAGTAAACTCTGACAAAACTAGGATTGCCATTGACTTGCATTGGACTCATTACTGTGCGAGTAATCGCTGGGAAACTCGCCGAGTACCGAGTCCTGCGAGTCCCTTACTACTCGCCGAGTAACGAGTCCTAGCGAGTAGACTCGCCCATCCCTAGTCCCAAGTCATCAAGACTGGTATTGTTCACGCAAGACTTGATTAGGGGGTGTACTGGAGGAGAATGCAGTGATGCTGATAGACTGTCAAATGAGGCAGAGGAGAGCCCAAATGAGGAATGAAGGGTTGACGGGAAGGGGAAAGTGCTAACACTGGATTCACCTGAAGCTGCTGGGTGCCTGGAATGGACGTCCACAATACAATCAGCAGTAATTTGTAAAGGATGATCCAGCACCAGATGAAATCTTCATTATTTTGTTTATTTGTGCATCACAAGAATAAAATGCTTATAAACAGGGGACTGTAGCCCTACCAAAACGCTGGATACGTTTCGGACAGAAAGTCCTTTATCAACTGCAAAAAGATATGACATACCAACCCCCCCTTAAAAAGGGGAGACACATACACAAATGAATGCACACTGGTGAGACAAAATACAATTGATTATAGTGAGGGCTGAAGAAACGCCCACTTCACATTTGCATTAATATAGACAGACAAATTAAAGGGGTTGTCCGGGTTCGTCACATAATCTCAGTGCATATCCAGGCTGCCTAATGCTGACAATGTGTAATGTACTTAGTGTCAGCTTTCTGCAGGGTTTCCTAGATAACACTTGTTTTGTGTCTGAACAGAACGACCAGGGGGGTGTTCTGTCATGATAATGAACACTGGTCGTTTCCACCTACTCTACCCCATCCCCTCCCCCATAGCAACATCCCCGCCCTCCCCATCTACATGACTCAGCCTCTCCACAGGAAGAAATCCTCCCCGGCTGCAGCCATTGCTGTGAGCAGAGCTGCCCGGATTAGCTGCTCCTCCCCCGGCCACACACAGTGATGTATGGAAAGTCTGCAGAGAGAAGGGACAATGCTGTACTCAGGGGAAGCCGCTCCGGGATTACAATGAACAGCTCCGGCCTCTTATCAGTGATTCCTTCCTTGCACTGTCCGGGCTGTCATCAGGAGAATGTACAGTGTGCAGACACCCAGGGCCGCACCATCCATGAGGCGACATGAAGTGTCAGCCTCAGGCGGCGAGCTCTGCTGGTAGACATGGGGCGGCGTCTTCAGGAGCTGGTGGTAGTGCGGCACCCTGCAGATGCCGCTCCTACAGTCCTGGCCGCCGACGCTGCGACCAGGCTTGGCGTATCTGGGGCTGCTGGCGGGGCATCTCCTGCCACAGCGGCAGCGGCCGCGGTGTCCAAACACCCCCCCCTCCAGTGCGGCAGTGTGAGCTGTATTAGCGGCCGGGGTCTCCAAACCCCCCCCCCGTGCGGCTGTGTGAGCCGGCTGTGTGAGCCGGCTTCATGCTTCACTGTGCCTCGCGCTGACAGGACCTGTGATGATGTCAAAGGAGGGGAGGAGTCAGGTGGGTCACATGATCAGCTCCTCAGTATGCAGCCAGGACTCCACCATGGTGCTGGATGAGGTGAAGTTTATGTGTGGGGCTGAGGTTTTACAGTGTAAATTAATGTAGCAGAGCTGTGTATGTATGAGGTATATGGAGTGGAGCTGAGTGTTCAAGGTGTACAGAGTGGAGGTGCGTGTGTATGAGGTGTATGGAGTGAAGCTGTGTATGTACGAGGTGTACGGAGCGAAGCCGAGTGTGTACGAGGTGTACAGAGGGGAGCCGAGTGTGTACGAGGTGTACAGAGTGGAGCCGTGTGTGTACGAGGTGTACAGAGTGGAGCCGTGTGTGTACGAGGTGTACGGAGCAGAGCAGAGTGTGTATGAGGTGTACAGAGCAGAGCCGCGTGTGTACGAGGTGTACAAAGCGGAGGCGTGTGTGTACGAGGTGTACGGAGCAGAGCCAAGTGTGTATGAGGTGTACGGAGCAGAGCCGCTTGTGTACGAGGTGTACGGAGCAGAGCCGCGTGTGTACGAGGTGTACGGAGCAGAGCCGAGTGTGTACGAGGTGTACGGAGCAGAGCCGAGTGTGTACGAGGTGTACGGAGCAGAGCCGCGTGTGTACGAGGTGTACAGAGCGGAGGCGTGTGTGTACGAGGTGTATAGAGTGAAGCCACGTGTGTACATTGTGGAGCTGAGAGTGTACAAGGTGTACGGAGCGGAGCCGCGTGTGTACGAGATGTACGGAGCGAAGCCGAGTGTGTACAAGGTGTATGGAGCAGAGCCGAGAGTGTACAAGGTGTACGGAGCGGAGCCGCGTGTGTACGAGGCATGCAGAGCCCAGTGTATACGAGGTGTACGAAGCGGCGCCACGTGTGTACGAAACGGAGCCACGTGTGTACGGTGTGTACAGAGCGAAGTCATATGTGTACGAGGTGTACAGAGCAGAGCCACATGTGTACAACGTGTACGGAGCAGAGCCGCTTGTGTACGAGGTGTATGGAGCAGAGCAGCTTGTGTACGAGGTGTACGGAGCAGAGCCGTGTGTGTACGAGGTGTACAGAGCGGAGGCGTGTGTGTACGAGGTGTATAGAGTGAAGCCACGTGTGTACATTGTGGAGCTGAGAGTGTACAAGGTGTACGGAGCGGAGCCGCGTGTGTACGAGACGTACGGAGCGAAGCCGAGTGTGTACAAGGTGTATGGAGCAGAGCCGAGAGTGTACAAGGTGTACGGAGCGGAGCCGCGTGTGTACGAGGCATACGGAGCAGAGCCGTTTGTGCGAGGCTTTCGCAGCGGAGCCCAGTGTGTACGAGGTGTACGAAGCGGCGCCACGTGTGTACGAAACGGAGCCACTGTGTACGGTGTGTACAGAGCGAAGTCATATGTGTACGAGGTGTACAGAGCAGGCCACATGTGTACAACGTGTACGGAGCAGAGCCGCTTGTGTACGAGGTGTATGGAGCAGAGCCGCTTGTGTACGAGGTGTACGGAGCAGAGCCGTGTGTGTATGAGGTGTGCAGAGCGGAGGCGTGTGTGTACGAGGTGTATAGAGTGAAGCCACGTGTGTACATTGTGGAGTGAGAGTGTACAAGGTGTACGGAGCGGAGCTGCGTGTGTACGAGACGTACGGAGCGAAGCCGAGTGTGTGTACAAGGTGTACGGAGCGGAGCCGCGTGTGTACGAGGCGTACGGAGCAGAGCCATTGTGTGCGAGGCTTTCGCAGCGGAGCCCAATGTGTACGAGGTGTACGAAGCGGCGCCACGTGTGTACGAAACGGAGCCACGTGTGTACGGTGTGTTACAGAGCGAAGTCATATGTGTACGAGGTGTACAGAGCAGAGCCACATGTGTGCAACGTGTACGGAGCAGAGCCGCTTGTGTACGAGGTGTATGGAGCAGAGCCGCTTGTGTACGAGGTGTACGGAGCAGAGCCGCTTGTGTATGAGGTGTATGGAGCAAAGCCGCTTGTGTACGAGGTGTATGGAGCAGAGCCGCTTGTGTACGAGGTGTATGGAGCAGAGCCGCTTGTGTACGAGGTGTACGGAGCAGAGCCGTGTGTGTACGAGTTGTACGGAGCAGAGCCGCTTGTGTACAAGGCGTACGTGGTGTACGGAGCTGAGTGTGTACTAGGTGTACGGAGCGGAGCCATGTGTGTACCAGTGGTGGCCCCCCCGAGCATGCCGCTCCTATAGTCCCGGCCGCCTCTGCCGGCAGCATTCTTCTCCCAAGTCCTTGCCGCCGCTGTCCACCCCTCTGCAGCTCAGCACGGCGGGGAACAATGATGTACGGAGCAGAGCCGAGTGTGCATGAGGTGTACGGAGCAGAGCCGAGTGTGTATGAGGTGCACGGAGCAGAGCCGCGTGTGTACAAGGTGTACAGAGCGGAGGCGTGTGTGTACGAGGTGTACGGAGCAGAGCCGAGTGTGTATGAGGTGTACGGAGCAGAGCCGCGTGTGTACGAGGTGTACAGAGCGGAGGCGTGTGTGTACGAGGTGTATAGCGTGAAGCCACGTGTGTACATTGTGGAGCTGAGAGTGTACAAGGTGTACGGAGCGGAGCTGCGTGTGTACGAGACGTACGGAGCGAAGCCGAGTGTGTACAAGGTGTACGGAGCGGAGCCGCGTGTGTATGAGGTGTAAGGAGCAGAGCCGTGTGTGCGAGGCTTTCGCAGCGGAGCCCAGTGTGTACGAGGTGTACGAAGCGGCGCCACGTGTGTACGAAACGGAGCCACGTGTGTACGGTGTGTACAGAGCGAAGTCATATGTGTACGAGGTGTACAGAGCAGAGCCACATGTGTACAACGTGTACGGAGCAGAGCCGCTTGTGTACGAGGTGTATGGAGCAGAGCCGCTTGTGTACGAGGTGTACGGAGCAGAGCCGCTTGTGTATGGAGGTGTATGGAGCAGAGCCGCTTGTGTACGAGGTGTATGGAGCAGAGCTGCTTGTGTACGAGGTGTACGGAGCAGAGCCGTGTGTGTACGAGTTGTACTGAGCAGAGCCGCTTGTGTACGAGGCGTACGTGGTGTACGGAGCTGAGTGTGTACTAGGTGTACGGAGCGGAGCCATGTGTGTACCAGTGGTGGCCCCCCCGAGCATGCTGCTCCTATAGTCCCGGCCGCCTCTGCCGGCAGCATTCTTCTCCCAAGTCCTTGCCACCGCTGTCCACCCCTCTGCAGTTCAGCACGGCGGGGAACAATGATGTCATCACTTAGCGCCACTGTGCTGAGACGTGCAGAGCGGCAGAGGAGATGCTGAGGAGAAGAGGTATTTACTTTTTATTTTTTTAATAGTTTTTTTTAGTGAGTACACTGATGGGAAACTATGTAATGTACAATATAATATAGGACAATGGGGGTGCAATATACTATATGGAGAACTATTGTGGCCCATTATATTATATGGAAGACTATGGGGGTGCATTATACTATAAGGAAGGCTATAGGGGATGCATTATACTATATGGAGGACTATGAGGGTGCATTATACTATATGGAGGACTATGGGGGTCCAATATGCTGTATGGAGAGCTATGGGAGTGCAGTATGCAATATGGGGGTGCATTATGCTATATGGAGGACTGTGGGGGTTCATTATGCTATATGGAGGACTGTGGGGTGCATTATACTATTTGGAGGACTGTGGAGGTGCATTAATCTATATGGTGGACTGTGGGGGTGATTATTCTATATGGAGGACTGTGGGGCTGCATTATTCTATATGGAGGACTGTGGGGTGCATTATACTACATGGATGAGTGTGGGGGTGCATTATTTTATATCAAGTACTGTGGGGGTGAATTGTTCTCTATGGAGTTCTGTGGGGGTGCAATATGCTATTTGGAGGACTACGGGGTGCAATATACTATATGGAGGACTGTGGGGGTGCGTTTTTCTATATCGAGTACTGTGGGGGGTGCATTCTATTTTATAGAAGACTATGGGGGTGCATAATATATGGAGGAATGCGGTATACTATGTGGAATACTATGGGGGTGTATTATATTATATGGAGCAAATTATACTATTTGGAAGCCATTATAATATTTGGAGGGCTCTGTGGGAGGCATGATAATACTTGGAGGCTACAAGGGAGCCTTTATACTTTATGAAGGGCTATTTGAGGGCTGTGTTGGGGGCCATTATACTGTACATAGGTCCATTTTACTACATGGAGGGCTGGGCGGCGGTCATAGTTGGGGATCATGCTGTACTGGGGTAGTTGCAGGAGGTGCAGTAGGGTCATCATACTGTGCATGTGGAGGAATGCACTGTGGGGGATCATACAGTGTTTGTGGGGCACTTTTGTTGGCATCACACTTTAGAGGGCAATGAAAGGGGAATCTAGGGGCTTCAGTAGGAGGAAAATTACTTTGTAAAGGCTGACATATTGAGAGAGATGTACCTATGTGACCCAGCCAAATATTGCTTTTGTTGGGGGGTGCCCAATTAGAACTTCTGCTATGGGGCCCTATGATTTCTATGATGCAGGATGCATTGTCCCTCTGCTGCAGGACTGATTGGCCATAACTTAGGCTGGTTTCAGATTTGCATTTGTGTCTGCATGCGCAGGGCATGCAAACGCAGGGCAAACGCTGCCATACTGATGTGAACGCAGAGGAGATTCTCATCAGTATGGTGCTCGGCCAGCCAATCAGTGATCTCGACGGCGGCCGGGAGACGGAGATCTGTGGCGGAGATCCTCCACCTCCCAGCCGCCGCCGACGAAATTTCAATGTGATCCGCAGCGTTCTCCTGCGCCGCCATGCGGAGGACAGTGCGGATCCATTGAGATCCATGCATTGTTTGTGCACTCGCGGGCACTTGCTGATAAAACAAGCACCTGTGAACGCACAAAAAATGCAACATGTTGCATTTGGAGGGCGGAGGAGGGCGTATAAATTATGCGCATCCAAACGGAATCGTTCCCATGTTAAACATAGGAACGCAGCGTTTGGCTGCGTTCTGTTACGCTTGCGTTCCGAATGCAAATGTGAAACCACCCTTACACACCAGGTCCAGTGCTGCCCCTCGGTACATTCAGGCATCCAGCCATGTTTCTCCTGAGCAGCGGTTGGTCGGTGGTGCTCTTCCCCCTTCCTGCTCCCATATCCTTTGCTCAACCCAATAGGAAGGACCCTGTTATTAATTACATAAAGACAGCCCCGTGTGTGGCGTTTGTGATTGGCTAAGCAATTCGGGAGTAAGTGTGGTCTGTTGGATGGAGAAGAAGCGCCATTTTACCAACTTAGTGCAGTGGCGGCTTGTTGATGCTCAGACTGCAGGTCTTTACCTGTGTTGTGTGGAAGGTGCGGCATGGCGACTTTTCTGAATATTCAGTGCCAGGCAGCGGTCCAGAGTTTTGCAGGCGTGTGCCAGAGGTTGGCAATCAGTTCTGCCTGCAGGACCACGGCTCTGCCAGTTGTCATTATGTGTCTAAATGCTTGTGCCAAGCTGCCATTGCCATTAATGATCCTTGTTCTGGATTCTTCTGTGTGGTTCTTGTATGTGCGTGTGATGGTGCAGACATCTTTGTGTGGAGATCTTTTTTTTCTGTTTCAGTAAACTAAAATGTCCACTATTTTGCTCATTTTTACAGGATAAATATAAATCTGTAGGAACCAGATTTATTTTTATCAATTAAATTTTTTTTCTAGCGGGTGGGGGGGGGGGGCGCCGTTTTGCAGTTCGCCTCAGGCAGCAGAGAGGCTAGGTTCACCCCTGCAGACACCAGTGATGTCTGCAAAGAAGGGACAATCGTGTTCTGTATTCAGAGTCAGGGCCGCTCCGGGTGAATAACTCCCTCATATCAGTGACTCCTTCCCTCACTGTCCGGGCTGTCAGTGATCTGGAGCATGTACTGTGTGAGCCCAGTGATGGGGGGCTGCAGCTTCTGTGACACACTGTAACAAACCCCTGCTGTGTGAATGACATCTCTGTGTCACTGATGTCTGTACACAGCAGGAGATATGGTACAGTGTGAAGGATGGACAGCACTGTGTCTCCAATGACACAAATACTGATTGAAGCAGCCTGTCCACTCAGTAACTGCAGCAGTGTGAAGTGTTGGGGGGTGTATGTATGGAGAGATAGATGATACTAAGGATTTTGATATTGTTGAGGAGTCCTTCCTTCCGTCGCCCCATCAGTCCGCCCGTCCTTCCTTCTTTCCTTCCATCCATCCTTCCTTCCGTTCATCCTTCCGTCCTTCTTTCAGTCCGTCTTTCGTCCTTTCTTTCCGTCCATCTGACCGTCCTTCCTTCTTTCCATCCATCCGTCCTTCCCTCCTTCCTTTTTTCCGTCCGTCCTTCTTTCCATCCTTCCATCTGTCCTTCTTTCCGTCGTCCTTTCTTTCCATCTGTCCTTCCTTCTTTCCGTCCATCTATCCGTCTGTCCTTTCCGTACCTCCTTTTTTCCGTCCTTCCTTCTTTCCATCTGTCCTTCCGTCCATCTATCCGTCCGTCCTTCTTTCTGTCCCTCCTTCTTTCCGTCCATCCGTCCTTCCTTCTTTCCGTCCTTCCTTCCATCCGTCCGTCGCCCCATCAGTCTATCTGTCCTTCCTTTCATCCTTCTTTCCATCCTTCCTTCTGTCCTTCCTTTCATCCTTCTTTCCATCCTTCCTTCTGTCCATCCATCCATCCCTCCTTCCTTCCGTTGGTCCTTGCGTCCTTCTTTCTGTCCATCCTTCCTTCTTTCCATCCTTCCTTATTTCCGACCGTCCTTCCTTCTTTCCGACCGTCCGTGCCGTTCTTCCTTCTTTCTGTCCTTCCTTCTTTCCGTCTGTCCATCAGTCGTTCCTACTTTCCGTCCGTCCGTCCTTCTTTCCGTCCGTCCGTCCTTCTTTCCGTCCGTCCGTCCTTCTTTCCGTCCGTCCGTCCTTCTTTCCATCCGTCCGTCCTTCATTCCGTCCGTCCTTCATTCCGTCCGTCCTTCATTCCGTCCGTCCTTCATTCCGTCCGTCCTTCATTCCGTCCGTCCTTCATTCCGTCCGTCCTTCATTCCGTCCGTCCTTCTTTCCATCCTTCCTTCTTTCCATCCTTCCTTATTTCCGACCGTCCTTCCTTCTTTCCGACCGTCCGTGCCGTTCTTCCTTCTTTCTGTCCTTCCTTCTTTCCGTCTGTCCATTAGTCGTTCCTACTTTCCGTCCGTCCGTCCTTCTTTCCATCCGTCCTTCTTTCCGTCCGTCCGTCCTTCTTTCCGTCCGTCCATCCATCCTTCATTCCGTCCGTCCTTCTTTCCGTTCATCCCGTCCGTCCTTCATTCCGTCCATCCTTCATTCCTTCTGTCCATCCGTCCGTCCTTCATTCCGTCCGTCCTTCATTCCGTCCGTCCTTCATTCCGTCCGTCCTTCATTCCGTCCGTCCTTCATTCCGTCCGTCCTTCATTCCGTCCGTCCTTCATTCCGTCCGTCCTTCTATCCGTCCGTCCTTCTATCCGTCCGTCCTTCTATCCGTCCATCCATCCCGTCCGTCCTTCTTTCCGTCCGTCCTTCTTTCCGTCCGTCCTTCTTTCCGTCCGTCCTTCTTTCCGTCCGTCCCGTCCGTCCGTCCTTCTTTCCGTCCGTCCCGTCCGGTCGTCCTTCTTTCCGTCCGTCCCGTCCGTCCGTCCTTCATTCCGTCCGTCCTTCTTTCCGTCCATCCCGTCCGTCCTTCATTCCGTCCGTCCTTCATTCCTTCCGTCCATCCGTCCGTCCTTCATTCTTTCCGTCCATCCGTCCGTCCTTCATTCTTTCCGTCCATCCGTCCGTCCTTCCTTCTTTCCGTCCATCCTTCAGTCTTTCCATCCGTCCATCCGTTCTTCCCCTCAAGCCTGTATTTTCCCTTCACCCCTGGGTGATTTCCTGTTTTCCTTCCTCTTCTTCCATAACTTTTCTATTTTTCCGTCAATACAGACATATGAGGCTTCTTGTTGTTTTTTGCAGGATGAGTTGAACTTTTGAATGACGACATTTATTTAAAAATTGCAAAAAAAACAGTGCAATTATACATTTGTCTTTTGGGTTTTTTATTCACCATGTTCACTATATGGTGACACTGAGGTGTTGGTATGATGTCTCAAGTCATGACTATATGGTAACACTGAGGTGTCGGTATGATGTCTTGGGTCAGTACTATATGGTGACACTGAGGTGTTGGTATGATGTCTCAAGTCATGACTATATGGTAACACAGAGGTGTCGGTATGATGTCTGGGGTCAGTACTATATGGTAACACTGAGGTGTCAGTATGATGTCTGGAGTCAGTACTATATGGTAACACTGACGTGTCAGTATGATGTCTGGGGTCAGTACTATATGGTAACACTGAGGTGTCGGTATGATGTCTGGGGCCAGTACTATATGGTAACACTGAGGTGTCGGTATGATGTCTGGGGTCAGTACTATATGGTAACACTGAGGTGTCGGTATGATGTCTGGAGTCAGTACTATATGGTAACACTGACATGTCGGTATGATGTCTCAAGTCAGTACTATATGGTAACACTGACGTGTCGGTACGATGTCTGGGGTCAGTACTATATGGTAACACTGACGTGTCGGTATGATGACTGGGGTCAGTACTATATGGTAACACTGAGGTGTAGGTATGATGTCTGGGGTCAGTACTATATGGTAACACTGAGGTGTCGGTATGATGTCTGGGGTCAGTACTATATGGTAACACTGAGGTGTCGGTATGATGTCTGGGGTCAGTACTCTATGGTAACACTGACGTGTCAGTATGATGTCTGGGGTCAGTACTATATGGTAACACTGAGGTGTCGGTATGATGTCTGGGGTCAGTACTATATGGTAACACTGAGGTGTCGGTATGATGTCTGGGGTCAGTACTATATAGTAACACTGAGTTGTCTGTCTAATGTCTGGGGTCAGTACTATATGGTATTAATGACGTGTTGGTATGAATAATTGAAGAATTAAAGAAACAAAAAAAGAATTGCGCTTTTGCCCAATTTTCCACGATCCGCAGTTACAGTCAAACATTTATTCTGACAATCAAAATCTATATCCATTTTTATTTTAAAGAGAACCGTCAACCCATTTTTGTGTATTAAAATAAAAGCTCCCTTTTTTATCAGGGACTATCCTGCATTCTAAGGCTGGGTTCACATTAGCGTTCCCCTCCGCAGCGTTCTGCGGAGGGGATCCGCAATGTGTCCGCAGCGGCCGCCAGCTCCTATCTTTATAATGGGAGCGCACGGTGCTGCGCTTAACAGCGCATGACCGTGTGCACCCATTCACTCCTATATGTGATCTGTGCGCAGGCGGACGCCTGCGTACAAATCACACAGTCTCTTCCGCACCAGAGACGCGACATGTTGCATTCCTGGTGCGGACGAGACTGTGTGATTTGTGCGCAGGCACCCGCCTGCGCACAGATCACATATAGGAGTGAATGGGTGCACACGGTCATGCGCTGTTAAGCGCAGCACAGTGCGCTCCCATTATAAAGATAGGAGCTGGCGGCCGCTGCGGACACATTGCGGATCCCCTCCGCAGAACGCTGCAGAGGGGAACGCTAATGTGAACCCACCCTTAGAATGCAGGATAGTCCCTGATAAAAAAGGGAGCTTTTATTTTAATACACAAAAATGGGTTGACGGTTCTCTTTAAAATAAAAATGGATATAGATTTTGATTGTCAGAATAAATGTTTGACTGTAACTGCGGATCGTGGAAAATTGGGCAAGAGCGCAATTCTTCTTTTTTTGTTTCTTTAATTCTTCAATTATTCATACCGACACGTCATTGATACCATAGAGTACTGACCCCAGACATCATACCGACACCTCAGTGTTACCATATAGTACTGACCCCAGACATCATACCGACACCTCAGTGTTACCATATAGTACTGACCCCAGACATCATACCGACACGTCAGTGTTACCATATAGTACTGACCCCAGACATCATACCGACACCTCAGTGTTACCATATAGTACTGACCCCAGTCATCATACCGACACGTCAGTGTTACCATATAGTACTGACCTGAGACATCATACTGACACGTCAGTGTTACCATATAGTACTGACCCCAGACATCATACCGACACCTCAGTGTTACCATATAGTACTGACCCCAGACATCTTACCGACACGTCAGTGTTACCATATAGTACTGACCTGAGACATCATACCGACACGTCAGTGTTACCATATAGTACTGACCTGAGACATCATACCGACACGTCAGTGTTACCATATAGTACTGACCCCAGACATCATACTGACACCTCAGTGTTACCATATAGTACTGACCCCAGTCATCATACCGACACGTCAGTGTTACCATATAGTACTGACCCCAGACATCGTACCGACACGTCAGTGTTACCATATAGTACTGACTTGAGACATCATACCGACATGTCAGTGTTACCATATAGTACTGACCCCAGACATCATACCGACACCTCAGTGTTACCATATAGTACTGGCCCCAGACATCATACCGACACCTCAGTGTTACCATATAGTACTGACCCCAGACATCATACTGACACGTCAGTGTTACCATATAGTACTGACCCCAGACATCATACCGACACCTCAGTGTTACCATATAGTCATGACTTGAGACATCATACCAACACCTCAGTGTCACCATATAGTACTGACCCAAGACATCATACCGACACGTCAGTGTTACCATATAGTACTGACCTGAGACATCATACCGACACGTCAGTGTTACCATATAGTACTGACCTGAGACATCATACTGACACGTCAGTGTTACCATATAGTACTGACCCCAGACATCATACCGACACCTCAGTGTTACCATATAGTACTGACCCCAGACATCTTACCGACACGTCAGTGTTACCATATAGTACTGACCTGAGACATCATACCGACACGTCAGTGTTACCATATAGTACTGACCTGAGACATCATACCGACACGTCAGTGTTACCATATAGTACTGACCCCAGACATCATACTGACACCTCAGTGTTACCATATAGTACTGACCCCAGTCATCATACCGACACGTCAGTGTTACCATATAGTACTGACCCCAGACATCGTACCGACACGTCAGTGTTACCATATAGTACTGACTTGAGACATCATACCGACATGTCAGTGTTACCATATAGTACTGACCCCAGACATCATACCGACACCTCAGTGTTACCATATAGTACTGGCCCCAGACATCATACCGACACCTCAGTGTTACCATATAGTACTGACCCCAGACATCATACTGACACGTCAGTGTTACCATATAGTACTGACCCAGACATCATACCGACACCTCAGTGTTACCATATAGTCATGACTTGAGACATCATACCAACACCTCAGTGTCACCATATAGTACTGACCCAAGACATCATACCGACACGTCAGTGTTACCATATAGTACTGACCTGAGACATCATACCGACACGTCAGTGTTACCATATAGTACTGACCCCAGACATCATACAGACAACTCAGTGTTACCATATAGTACTGACCTGAGACATCATACCGACACGTCAGTGTTACCATATAGTACTGACCCCAGACATCATACTGACACCTCAGTGTTACCATATAGTACTGACCCCAGTCATCATACCGACACGTCAGTGTTACCATATAGTACTGACCCCAGACATCGTACCGACACGTCAGTGTTACCATATAGTACTGACTTGAGACATCATACCGACACGTCAGTGTTACCATATAGTCATGACTTGAGACATCATACCAACACCTCAGTGTCACCATATAGTACTGACCCAAGACATCATACCGACACCACAGTGTTACCATATAGTCATGACTTGAGACATCATACCAACACCTCAGTGTTACCATATAGTCATGACTTGAGACATCATACCAACACCTCAGTGTCACCATATAGTACTGACCCAAGACATCATACCGACACCACAGTGTTACCATATAGTCATGACTTGAGACATCATACCGACACCTCAGTGTTACCATATAGTCATGACTTGAGACATCATACCAACACCTCAGTGTCACCATATAGTACTGACCCAAGACATCATACCGACACCACAGTGTTACCATATAGTCATGACTTGAGACATCATACCAACACCCCAGTGTCACCATATAGTGAACATGGTGAATAAAAAACCCAAAAGACAAATGTATAATTGCACTGTTTTTTTTTGCAATTTTTAAATAAAAGTCGTCATTCAAAAGTTCAACTCGTCCTGCAAAAAACAACAAGAAGCCTCATATGTCTGTATTGACGGAAAAATAGAAAAGTTATGGAAGAAGAGGAAGGAAAACAAGAAATCACCCAGGGGTGAAGGGAAAATACAGGCTTGAGGGGAAGAACGGATGGACGGATGGAAAGACTGAAGGATGGACGGAAAGAAGGAAGGACGGACGGATGGACGGAAAGAATGAAGGACGGACGGATGGACGGAAAGAATGAAGGACGGACGGATGGACGGAAAGAATGAAGGACGGACGGATGGACGGAAAGAATGAAGGACGGACGGATGGACGGAAAGAATGAAGGACGGACGGATGGACGGAAAGAATGAAGGACGGACGGATGGACGGAAAGAATGAAGGACGGACGGATGGACGGAAAGAATGAAGGACGGACGGATGGACGGAAAGAATGAAGGACGGACGGACGGAAAGAATGAAGGACGGACGGAAGGAATGAAGGACGGACGGATGGACGGAAGGAATGAAGGACGGACGGATGGACGGATGGAATGAAGGACGGAAGGAATGAAGGTCGGACGGAATGAAGGACGGACGGGATGGACGGAAAGAAGGACGGACGGAATGAAGGACGGACGGGACGGACGGAAAGAAGGACGGACGGAAAGAAGGACGGACGGAAAGAAGGACGGACGGAAAGAAGGACGGACGGAAAGAAGGACGGACGGAAAGAAGGACGGACGGAAAGAAGGACGGATGGAAAGAAGGACGGACAGACGGAAGGAATGAAGGACGGACGGATGGACGGAAGGAATGAAGGACGGACGGATGGACAGAAGGAATGAAGGATGGACGGAATGAAGGACGGACGGGATGGACGGAAAGAATGAAGGACGGACGGATGGACGGAAAGAATGAAGGACGGACGGATGGACGGAAAGAATGAAGGACGGACGGATGGACGGAAAGAATGAAGGACGGACGGATGGACGGAAAGAATGAAGGACGGACGGATGGACGGAAAGAATGAAGGACGGACGGATGGACGGAAAGAATGAAGGACGGACGGACGGAAAGAATGAAGGACGGACGGAAGGAATGAAGGACGGACGGATGGACGGAAGGAATGAAGGACGGACGGATGGAATGAAGGACGGAAGGAATGAAGGACGGACGGAATGAAGGACGGACGGGATGGACGGAAAGAAGGACGGACGGGACGGACGGAAAGAAGGACGGACGGGACGGACGGAAAGAAGGACGGACGGAAAGAAGGACGGACGGAAAGAAGGACGGACGGAAAGAAGGACGGACGGAAAGAAGGACGGACGGAAAGAAGGACGGACGGAAAGAAGGACGGATGGAAAGAAGGACGGACAGACGGAAGGAATGAAGGACGGACGGATGGACGGAAGGAATGAAGGACGGACGGATGGACAGAAGGAATGAAGGATGGACGGAATGAAGGACGGACGGGATGGACGGAAAGAAGGACGGACGGAATGAAGGACGGACGGAATGAAGGACGGACGGAATGAAGGACGGACGGGATGGACGGAAAGAAGGACGGATGGAAAGAAGGACGGACGGAATGAAGGACGGACGGAATGAAGGACGGACGGAATGAAGGACGGACGGGATGGACGGAAAGAAGGACGGACGGAAAGAAGGACGGACGGAAAGAAGGACGGACGGAAAGAAGGACGGACGGAATGAAGGACGGACGGAATGAAGGACGGACGGAATGAAGGATGGATGGACGGACGGAAAGAAGGACGGACGGACGGAAAGAAGGACGGATGGAAAGAAGGATGGACGGAAAGAAGGACGGACGGACGGAAAGTAGGAACGACTAATGGACAGACGGAAAGAAGGAAGGACAGAAAGAAGGAAGAACGGCACGGACGGTCGGAAAGAAGGAAGGACGGTCGGAAATAAGGAATGATGGAAAGAAGGACGGACGGAAAGAAGGACGGACGGAATGAAGGACGGACGGAATGAAGGACGGACGGAATGAAGGACGGACGGAATGAAGGACGGACGGAATGAAGGACGGAATGAAGGACGGACGGACGGAATGAAGGACGGACGGAAAGAAGGCCGGACGGATGGAAAGAAGGACGGACGGACGGAAAGGACGGACGGACGGAAAGAAGGACGGACGGACGGAAAGTAGGAACGACTGATGGACAGACGGAAAGAAGGAAGGACAGAAAGAAGGAAGAACGGCACGGACGGTCGGAAAGAAGGAAGGACGGTCGGAAATAAGGAAGGATGGAAAGAAGGAAGGATGGACAGAAAGAAGGACGCAAGGACCAACGGAAGGAAGGAGGGATGGATGGACAGAAGGAAGGATGGAAAAAAGGATGAAAGGAAGGACAGAAGGAAGGATGGAAAGAAGGATGAAAGGAAGGACAGATAGACTGATGGGGCGACGGACGGATGGAAGGAAGGACGGAAAGAAGGAAGGACGGATGGACGGAAAGAAGGAGGGACAGAAAGAAGGACGGACGGATAGATGGACGGAAGGACAGATGGAAAGAAGGAAGGACGGAAAAAAGGAGGTACGGAAAGGACAGACGGATAGATGGACGGAAAGAAGGAAGGACAGATGGAAAGAAAGGACGACGGAAAGAAGGACAGATGGAAGGATGGAAAGAAGGACGGACGGAAAAAAGGAAGGAGGGAAGGACGGATGGATAGAAAGAAGGAAGGACGGTCAGATGGACGGAAAGAAAGGACGAAAGACGGACTGAAAGAAGGACGGAAGGATGAACGGAAGGAAGGATGGATGGAAGGAAAGAAGGAAGGACGGGCGGACTGATGGGGCGACGGAAGGAAGGACTCCTCAACAATATCAAAATCCTTAGTATCATCTATCTCTCCATACATACACCCCCCAACACTTCACACTGCTGCAGTTACTGAGTGGACAGGCTGCTTCAATCAGTATTTGTGTCATTGGAGACACAGTGCTGACCATCCTTCACACTGTACCATATCTCCTGCTGTGTACAGACATCAGTGACACAGAGATGTCATTCACACAGCAGGGGTTTGTTACAGTGTGTCACAGAAGCTGCAGCCCCCCATCACTGGGCTCACACAGTACATGCTCCAGATCACTGACAGCCCGGACAGTGAGGGAAGGAGTCACTGATATGAGGGAGTTATTCACCCGGAGCGGCCCTGACTCTGAATACAGAACACGATTGTCCCTTCTTTGCAGACATCACTGGTGTCTGCACACTGTACATTCTCCTGATGACAGCCCGGACAGTGCAAGGAAGGAATCACTGATAAGAGGCCGGAGCTGTTCATTGTAATCCCGGAGCGGCTTCCCCTGAGTACAGCATTGTCCCTTCTCTCTGCAGACTTTCCATACATCACTGTGTGTGGCCGGGGGAGGAGCAGCTAATCCGGGCAGGTCTGCTCACAGCAATGGCTGCAGCCGAGGATCATTTTCTTCCTGTTGAGAGGCTGAGTCATGTAGATGGGGAGGGCGGGGATGTTGCTATGGGGGAGGGGATGGGGTAGAGTAGGTGGAAACGACCAGTGTTCATTATCATGACAGAACACCCCCCCTGGTCGTTCTGTTCAGACACAAAACAAGTGTTATCTAGGAAACCCTGCAGAAAGCTGACACATAGTACATTACACATTGTCAGCATTAGGCAGCCTGGATATGCACTGAGATTATGTGACGAACCCGGACAACCCCTTTAAGCTTCAGAGACAGGAAACAAAGGAATAAACTCAGTTCAACACATGAGTGTCACAATATGGGTATTACGAGTCATGTCATTATTGACTATTATAGTGACAAACTTCAAATGTGTCAAAGTATATTGAAGTGTACGTTAGACTGCACCCCTACATGAATTTTATACTATAGTGTAGGTAAACCAAGACTTAATATTTACGCCATACTGGTCCAATGTTCACAATATCACAATGTTAATTACCGTATATACTCGTGTATAATGTGCTGAAAAGTCCCCCCTCGGCTTATACACGAGTATATAGTAGCCCCAGCTGTATACAGCCCCCCCATCATGGTATCCAGGGCCCCCCTTGCTGCACACCTGTAAAGTAAGATGTCAGTATACTTATCGCTGCCCTCGCTGCCGCCGCCGCCGCTCCGCTGCTCGGTCACCGCGCTGCTCCGGGTCTTCATGCTTCCTTCTCCGGCGCGCAGGAAAGGACGTCATTGTTCGAGCGCCGGAGAAGGAACAGGAAGCATGAAGACCCGGAGCAGCGCGGTGACCGAGCAGCGGAGCGGCGGCGGCAGCGATAAGTACACTCACACCTTACTTTACAGGTGTGCAGCAAGCGGGGCCCTGGATACCACGGGGGGGCTGTATACAGCTGGGGCTGCTGTATACAGCTGGGGCTGCTGTATACAGCTGGGGCCCCTGTACTACTGATGGGGGGAGGTCTGTATACCCCTGGGGCTGCTGCTGTATTATACCCCCTGGGGCTGCTGCTGTATTATACCCCCTGGGGCTGTTCCTGTATTATACACCCTGGGGCTGCTGCTGTATTATACCCCCTGGGGCTGCTGCTGTATTATACCCCCTGGGGCTGCTGCTGTATTATACCCCCTGGGGCTGCTGCTGTATACTACCCCCTGGGGCTGCTGCTGTATACTACCTCCTGGGGCCTGTATGTACCACTGGGGAGGCTGCTGTATACCACACTGCTGGGGGCTGTATACCACACTGCTGGGGGCTATATAAATGTGCTGGGGTCCACCCTCGGCTTATACACGAGTCAATAGGTTTTCCCAGATTTTGGGGGCAAAAGTAGGGGGGTTGGCTTATACACGGGTCGGCTTATACACGAGTACATACGGTAATCAAAAATCCACATTGGTCCAGTATTGCCAACCATTAAACAAAAGTACAGAGACATCTATTAAAAATAAGTCTTAATAAAAATATGATAAATCGGTTCGTAGATTCAAACCGGAGAGGGACGAAGGGATCATCCTTTACAACTTAGAGCCCAAATGAGCCTGATTCACTAAGGTTCACTCCTGTTAATGATTTAGTTCATGTGATAAATTGAATGGAGTCCTTTGCCCAAAAAAGTGCCTGGAGTAAGAAAAATTGGATGAACTGTAGCGTCAAACCCTAGTTCCACCCTTGTACCTCCCTAGTTATGTCCATTTTGGCTGAGCTGAGGGAAGCGGGCATGAAAAAGCCAAAAGTCGCAAAAAAGTTTGTGTAACTCCACGTTGTGACATAATTGTGTTAATGGATTGGAGCTATTATGTTGGAAGTAGATAAATAGGGCAAATTTAAATGAAGACTTTGAGAAAGGTTATGTAGTGAGATGGGAACAGAAGGGAGTTATCTGGTTGTATTTTATAAGCAGATTCCATTCCTATCCTTTTAAAGGCACTCCAGCATTCGTTTTACCACTCGAGTGGCACCATCTTGTGCCTATAAGTTCTAACTGGCCAGAAGTCAGAACAGAAGTTACATAAGAAGAACTCAATGCAAGTCTATGAGGGCCACAATGAGTCCAGAACAAGGCCCTCATACACTTGTATTGAGTTGTAACCTCCAGTGTGCTCCATGAAACACTGGAGCTACCGGTAGGTCACAAATCACAGAAAACCAACCGAATGACAGATAAAGACACTGGAGGGTGGGTATAAGTCAGGGAACTTAGGTTTAAAGCATCAATCCAGCACTGAAATATTAATAATAAAAATCACTGGAATGTTGCTTTGAGTCAAACAACAAAATGCAGAATGACATTTATTGCTCTCTCTTTTTTTCCTCGCTGCAGCATACCACAGTAACACTAATAAACATATAGGAAATAATATTTGCAAATGAAGTACCGTATATACTCGCGTATAAGCCGAGTTTTTCAGCCCAAAAATTGGGCTGAAAAGTCTCCCCTCGGCTTATACGCGAGTATATACGGTATATAAAAAAAAAAAAATCTCAAGGGGTAGTACACAGCAGCCCCAGGCCCCCCTCACTGTTTGGCGCCCCCACCTCAGGATGCCCCCCCCCAGCACGCAGCGCTGCGCTCATACATTACCAGCCTGTCAGCTGTCATCCTCCGGTGGCGGATCGTGGCTCCCGGCTCCGGCTTCCATCTTCTTCTGTGTCTTCCTGCATGTCACATGACCGGCCGGCGTCGCGATGACGTCATCGCTATGAGCTCCGGTCACAATGCAGGAAGACACAGAAGAAGATGGAAGCCGGATTCGGGAGCCGCGATCCGCCACCGGAGGATGACAGCTGACAGGCTGGTAATGTATGAGCGCAGCGCTGCGTGCGGGGGGGGTGGCATCCTGAGGTGGGGGCGCCAAACAGTGAGGGGGGCCTGGGGCTGCTGTGTACTACCCCTGGGGCTGCTGTAAATACCCCTGGGACTGCTGTGTACTACCCCTGGGGCTGCTGTATACACCCCTGGGGCTGCTGTGTACTACCCCTGGGGCTGCTGTGTACTACCCCTGGGGCTGCTGTGTACTACCCCTGGGGCTGCTGTGTATTACCCCTGGGGCTGCTGTGTACTACCCCTGGGGCTGCTGTGTACTACCCCTGGGGCTGCTGTGTATTACCCCTGGGGCTGCTGTGTACTACCCCTGGGGCTGCTGTGTACTACCCCTGGGGCTGCTGTGTACTACCCCTGGGGCTGCTGTGTACTACCCCTGGGGCTGCTGTGTACACCCCTGGGGCTGCTGTGTACACCCCTGGGGCTGCTGTGTATACCCCTGGGGCTGCTGTGTATACCCCTGGGGCTGCTGTGTACACCCCTGGGGCTGCTGTGTACTACCCCTGGGGCTGCTGTGTACACCCCTGGGTCTGCTGTGTTCACCACTGGGGCTGCTGTGTACACCCCTGGGGCTGATGTGTACACCCCTGGGATGCTGTGTACACCCCTGGGGCTGCTGTGTACACCCCTGGGGCTTCTGTGTATACCCCTGGGGCTGCTGTATATACCTCTGGGGCTGCTGTGTACTACCTAAGGGCTGCTGTATACCACTGGGGCTGCTGTATATACTGCTGGGGCCTGCATACCACTGGGGAGGCTGCTGTATACTACCACTGGGGAGGCCTGTATACCACACTGCTGGGGGCTGTATACCTGTGCTGGGGTCCACCCTCGGCTTATACACGAGTCAATAGGTTTTCCCAGGTTTTGGGGGCAAAAGTAGGGGGGTCGGCTTATACACGGGTCGGCTTATACACGAGTATATACGGTAATATGGAAACCAATTATTATTGAAGCTAAGAAATGTTATTCTTTTTAACCTGAAAAATGTACTTTAAAAAGTATGTAACAAATATATAGTATATAGTATAGCAGTTTATTTGGACATTGTATGATAGCAGTGAGTATAGATACATTATTTGTTTCTTCTATTGTAGTCTTTTTTTAGATACTGTGTTGTCTACTTATATAATCGGGAGTTGGGATTTTGGGCACTGTAGCCCAATCCCAGACTCCTTAGCGGCACTGCGAGTGATGACGCGCAGCGTCATCACGAGCCGCAGCCGCTCTACAGTTAAAAAAAAAAAATCCTCACCTCTCCCCGAGCCCCCGGAGTCTCCCGCCGTCTTCCGCCGTGTTCCGCTAGGCTCCCGGTGACTCTGCAGGCTCCCGGTGCCTGCAGAGCTCTTCTACTGCAGTCAAGGACCTGTGGTGATGTCAGAGTCACGTGACACCACCTTACTCCAGGCAAATCGCGGGTCACGTGACTCTGACATCACCACAGGTCCTTGACTGCAGTAGATAGAAGACCACTGCAGGCACCGGGAGTCTGCAGAGCCACCGGGAGCCTAGCGGAACACGGAGGAAGACGGCGGCAACCACTTCTCTGCACCCTCACCTCTGTCACGCTGCCCTGCGCCCCAGCCTCAATGCCACGAGCCTTTGACAGCCACCGCGGCGGCAGTGTCGCCAGGAGCCGCCGGGAGCCGCCGGAGACCACCCTCCGGGAGAGCCGCCCACTGCCTTGGTGCTGGCACAGAGGGCTCGAGGTGAGGGAGCAGTGTGTGGACGGGGCACTGGTGCACCCATACAACGCCCTCATCTGCAATACACAAGGGGCTGCAGTGGAGAACACTACAAATGCCAAGGTGGCCCACCTTCTATCCACACACCCACCAGAATCATTAAGTATAGCAGCATCTCTCCTCACCCCTCCTCCAGCCTGACCTCTCCTCACCCCTCCATCCAGCCTGACCTCACCCCTCCTCCAGCCTGACCTCTCCTCACCCCTCCTCCTGCGTGACCTCTCCTCACCCCTCCTCAAGCCTGACCTCTCCTCACCCCTCCATCCAGCCTGACCTCTCCTTCCCCTCCATCCAGCCTGACCTCTCCTCCCCCCTCCATCCAGCCTGACCTCTCCTCCCCCCTCCATCCAGCCTGACCTCTCCTCACCCCTCCATCCAGCCTGACCTCTCCTCACCCTCCATCCAGCCTGACCTCACCCCTCCTCCAGCCTGACCTCTCCTCACCCCTCCTCCTGCCTGACCTCTCCTCACCCCTCCTCCTGCCTGACCTCTCCTCACCCCTCCTCCTTCCTGACCTCTCCTCACCCCTCCTCCAGCCTGACCTCTCCTCAACCCTCCATCCAGCCTGACCTCTCCTCACCCCTCCATCCAGCCTGACCTCTCCTCACCCCTCCATCCAGCCTCACCTCTCCTCACCCCTCCATCCAGCCTCACCTCTCCTCACCCCTCCATCCAGCCTCACCTCTCCTCACCCCTCCTCCAGCCTCACCTCTCCTCACCCCTCCTCCAGCCTGACCTCTCCTCACCCCTCCTCCAGCCTGACCTCTCCTCACCCGTCCTCCAGAATCACCTCTCCTCACCCCTCCTCCAGAATCACCTCTCCTCATCCCTCCTCCAGCCTGATCTCTCCTCACCCCTCCTCCAGCTGCACCTCTCCTCACCCCTCCTCCAGCTGCACCTCTCCTCACCCCTCCAGCCTCTGCTCTCCTCACCCCTCCAGCCTCTGCTCTCCTCACCCCTCCAGCCTCTGCTCTCCTCACCCCTCCAGCCTCCCGCCACATCATACTCTGCTATCCACAGAGCCACCTGTATACTCTGCTACCCACACAGCTGCCTGTATACTCGCCTCTATGCTCTGCCACCCACACAGCCGCCTCTATGCTCTGCCACCCACACAGCCGCCTCTATGCTCTGCCACCCACACAGCCGCCTCTATGCTCTGCCACCCACACAGCCCCTCTATGCTCTGCCACCCACACAGCCGCCTCTATGCTCTGCCACCCACACAGCCGCCTCTATGCTCTGCCACCCACACAGCCGCCTCTATGCTCTGCCACCCACACAGCCGCCTCTATGCTCTGCCACCCACACAGCCGCCTCTATGCTCTGCGACCCACACAGCCGCCTCTATGCTCTGCGACCCACACAGCCTCCTCGATGCTCTGCCACCCACACAGCCGCCTCGATGTTCTGCCACCCACACAGCCGCCTCTATGCTCTGCGACCCACACAGCTGCCTCTATGCTCTGCGACCCACACAGCCGCCTCTATACACACAATTCATTTCACCGCGCTCCCGATGCAATTGCATCGGGCCTTTTTACTAGTTGGTGTATATTATCTGAATATTGAAATATTATAGAAAAATAATGGCTGTTACTTTGGGAATTACTTTACTTCATGTTATATATGTATTCTTCCAGTTCCTGGGTCCTGTGCACTGTCACTATACTCCAGCCACAGGGTGTCTGACAAAACTGAAAGTAGAGATGAAAGGGAGGGGGGAGGGTTTGGTTTACAGCCAAAAGGCAGAATAAAACAACAACTCCAAATAGTGATGCAGTGATGCACACTTCAATCATCTGCTGCCCTGTTTTCCAGGAGTTGTATGACACTTTTCTCTGCAATCAAACAGAGAATCATTCAAGTAAAGGTATGATTGCATTCAGTATCCCTGAGCCTGTAAGGAACTGGCTTCACTTCATAACCCTAAATTCTGCTGGTTGGTTCACTTTAATATACAATGAATACAATCAATTTTGGCCAGTGTTATCTATTGGATTAATGGACTGCAAGTTGCTAGATACTAATATGACAATATCTAATTAATTCTTTACTTTCACTACATAGTACCTTTGGATTCAATCTCACAGCACCCAGAATATTGTAAGCCACTTTAATGTACAAAGCTGCCAATTACTGACTTCTAGTGTGATATAGAATTCCCTTTTAACTCTAGAACGCGCAACCATAGAAATCTACACTTTTACAGACCGGAGGCCTTTTAGGCCTGTGTGCAAATAACATGAAGTAACTCAAATAGAAATACTTTTCAAAGTTTATTTGAGATGTGAAAATTTCAAAACATTATAATTATGTGCATAAAACAATAAAAAGTAATTACACCGGCTTAAAACGCCCAATATATGCATTCTATATAATTCTTTATATATAATATAATGATTTTTTTTGTCTAAATGTTTTTTTTATATAAAAGTTGTAGTAAACATGGTGCAGGAATATTTCTTTTCATAAACTTTCCCTTTCAACTTTACTGATTACCCCAACAATTTTCACATATTGTTTTTTTCGGAAGAATGTTCCTTGCAGACATTTTGTCCACAAGTAGTACAGAAACGCTAAGATTTCCTTTCCTTCTTTGCTGGACAAATATAACAGCGCTTTCTTTTTTTTTTCTTTGCTCTGGATGTTCCTGAAAATGTATACCACACCGGATCATAGCTTCCGTAATTTGCCTTGGCAAGCATTTCATGTTGCCTCGCTCCATCATGGTAGGCATCAAAAGTTCATAGCAAAGTTCCATCAAGACTAGACATCTCTTATCCTTCCTGTTGGCGTGGAATTCTGGATGAGTTTCACTATAAACAATATAGATATTGAGGGCTGACACATCAAGGATATTATAAAAACTGACTACAGGCCAACGTTTTGTCTGCCTCTTGCACGAATACTCTCCAATCATTTCATCCATCTTGTCCACACCTCCTTTTGTTTTATTATTATGCAGTATGATTTCAGGTTTCTGTTTCCTGTCATCGGTGTCAATACTCCCATCATGATGCATTGTACTCAGTAATATCACTGATTTTTCTTTCTTTGCTTTATAAGATACCATTGTCACTTGATTGCAGAAACCAAAGACACTCTCATAAAGTGATCACTTGGGATTGTGCTTCATAATTGGAGGAATTTCACAGTGCTTTGGCCTCATAGTACCAACAAATGTGAGTTTTTTTCTGAAGCAAAAATTTGCCCAGTTCTAGATTGGTAAAGTAGTTATCCATTGTTATATTTTTTCCAGAATTGAAAATTGGTACTGCAAGTGTTTTTACTATGTCAGAACATAGGTCTTTCTGGACTGGAGCATCAGCTTCTTTGCCACAGTAAATCAGACAATTCATGCCATAATAGCTTGTAGAATCACACATCCAGAAAATGTTTATGCCATACTTGGCAGGATTACTGGGCATATACTGAATGAATTTGCAACGTCACCTAAAGGCAAGAAGGTGCTCATCCACTGTCACATTGTCATTAGAATGGTAAAGCTTTGTACAGTTTTTGATTAAAAGATTCCAGGTGTAGCTAATAAGGGCTAATTTATCTGTTTCCCACGTCACAGGACGAGTTCTCTTATCATCAAAATGAAGACTTCTCCGAATATTCTCAAATCTATTGACTGACATTGTAGCTTTGTAGTGTGGATCTGGAAAAGGGTTCAGAAATAATTCTCTGATTGGAACATCATATGATTTTGTACACCCTGCCAGAAGAGTAAGGGCAATATAACCATATAGTTCCTCTTTTGTTATAGTTTTCCATGTTTCTTTTCTTCCTGAAGCAATATGTTTTCCTTCTAAGTTAGTACACAAAACTGCCTCATCTGCAATATCATCTGAAAAAATTTACAGAAAAAAATCTCTTTTGGAAAAGAATTTGGGAATTCCTACAGCGCCTTTAGCAACTCTCATAATATTATGTGATGGGGTGCATCCAAGAACCCCAGCAATACTGTTCCAAAAAACATTCGTTTTGTATATTCTATTTGTACGTTCTGCTGGATCCACTACTTCTTCATCATCTGAAGAATCACTGGACGATGAACATTAGCTAGTGGCATGTACTCTTCATCGGACAAAGAAAGTTCACTGTCTTCATCACTATCAAAAATGATTGCCTCGATTTCTTGCTCAGTCAAACTCCTGGATGTAGACTGTGCCATTGTAATCTTAGATGTCAGTAAACTAAAATGAAAAAAAAAATTATTATAATCAGGGTTGTGAACTCTTTGTTAGAGTGTGTGCTAAAGGTAAAGTGCAGCCCCGCTCATCTTACCTTCAGCAGGTCACCACTTTCTTTTAGGTGCAGTAGAAGCCTCTGGATTTTTAAAGCTCAGAAAGTTTCTTTTTCCAGAAACAAGAAAGCTGACTCCTTCCTCCAAAGTCTCTTCAGCAAGTAGCACACAATGAACAGGATGTTGTCTGTCCTCCTGTTCCTGTGTGTTCATGACCTACGATGATGTCAGAGATGCATGAGTTTGTGAGGGAGCCTCCCTCCCAAGACCACATGACCATGTAGTTAGGCAGAATCCACACCTTTCCCAGCAACAGCAGAGTCATAGACTGAGTAATAAAGGCAAAGTCTTCCCCAGCAACATAAAAGACAAAAAGACTAAGGATCACATGTAAACCAAGTACAAGCCTAAAAAGCCCCAGGTATGTGAATATGGGGTAGTCCCAAAAAAGATTTGTTTTACCCAAATGCCTATAACATAAAAATATATGAACAACTGGAAATTACTAACAACTATATACCTGAGGAATACCTAGAGTTTCAAAATTCTAACTAAAGTAATCTTGCAGAAAATAGAAAACAAGTAACCTAGCAGGCCTGCGAGGCCCCAGGTATGTGTTCTAGGGTTAGTACCCTCTTCCTATCAAGACTCTTAACATTTTTCACTCACCCTGTTATTGATTGGCAACTCAGGAGAATATTTATTATTGTAAATTTTGTCATCAGAGCTTATGATACTGATCTGGAAGCCAAGATATCAGCTATGCGCTGTGCAAAGTTGCCAACTATATATATGCAACCGCCGCCTCCAGCATGACGCACTCTTCATCTCACCAATCAGATGGTCACTACCATTAAACCTTAATGTCACGCCGATGCCCGGTATGTGGTGCAGCACAGGGGTGACAATGGGCATGGTATAGAAGGAAGGCCCTGGCAATAGGAAGAGAGTTCACCTCCTTAACCTCACCTGAGTCTGAACCCTTTCATCCCTAATGTCCCTATACCAGTCTTTCCCCCTTCACCATCACATGCCTCAGACCTCGCTGACCCTCAAATCACCCTGGTTAGTGTGCAGGCTGGCAAGGACACCAGCCTCACCTCTACAATAATACAACATAAGGTAGTGGACAAAGACAGAGGGAAAATTGACACAAAAGGGATATCATATAACACAAAACTCCTCAATTGTAGCAAAGCACCGTAGCTGCAATTTAAACAATATCACTGCTTCTCCAAGGAGTGAATCCTTCAAAGATGTTAGCATCAGCTGATAAGACACATAATTATTTATAGCGGAGGGAAGTGGTCATCAAAATCTACCCTTCAGATTAATGCTATATGCCCACTGTGCATATTTTTTTGTGCGGCGTTTGTGCTGCGTTTTTTCAGCCACGAAAATGCAGCTGTTTCAAAAATGCACCAACTTGTTTCTCGTGCGTTTATGCTGCTTATTTTTTTAGTGCTACATTTTCCAGCTGATTAGAATAGATGTCAAATGCAAAACGTAGCCCAAAAAAGCAGAAGATAATTGCAGAGACATTAAAAAAACGCAGCACCCAAAAATTTACGTGAGTGCAGTTTTTGGAAAATCACATTGAGTTTCATAGCAAAGCTGACAGTGCTGCGTTTTTGGTGCAGAAACGCAGCAAGAAAAGCAGCAAAATCATCACAGTGGGCACATAAGGCTTAGAAAGAGGAACGAGATAGAAAAGAGACCTTAAAGGGAACCAACCACCCCCAATGACCCCCCCAGGCTAAGAATATGCTTCCATACACCCAGCACATACATGTGCTGAAAGGTTTTTAGCTAAAAAAACGGGTTTTTATAAGTAAAGATAATGCTATATAAACTTTATACTGAAACGACGGTTGGGCGTTACCTAGATGCAGTAGAAGCCGAGATTGATCTGTCAGTCTTGTTCCTGTGCACGTCGCTGCAGTAAAGCACAGCCCTTTGTTCCTCCTCCCAGGCTGGTGCACGGGCTCTCATGCCCGTGCACACGTCAGCAGCTGGAGGCGGGTCCCGAGCGCGCGATCTCTCACTTCCTGGAATCAGCTGTTCATTCCACCGGGCTGAAGCTATAGGACAGTATGTTTGTTTTCACTGCAGGCGGCCATTGTTGTTATGTGGCAGGGGGCACATACAGGCCATAGTAGCGGTCCAAGGGAGATGTGTAATGGCTATCAGTGTTTACTGCTGGGAATTTTAGGACATGTATATTGCAGTGTCTGGGCTGACATTTTTTGCATTGTATTGCATGTGTTGTGCAGTGCCTTGGCGGACATGCTGTGCATAATAGTACTTGTATTGTTCTGTGGCAGGGTGGACATGCTGGGCATAGTAGTACATGTATTGTGGAGTGGCAGGGTGGACATGCTGTGCATAGTAGTACATGTATTGTTCGAGTGGCAGGGTGGACATGCTGGGCATAGTAGTACATGTATTGTGCTGTTGCAGGGTGGACATGCTGTGCATAGTAGTACATGTATTGTGCTGTTGCAGGGTGGACATGCTGTGCATAGTAGTACATGTATTGTGCTGTGGCAGGGCGGACATGCTGTGCATAGTAGTACATGTATTGTGGAGTGGCAGGGTGGACATGCTGTGCATAGTAGTACATGTATTGTGGAGTGGCAGGGCGGACATGCTGTGCGTAGTAGTACATGTATTGTGCTGTTGCAGGGTGGACATGCTGTGCATAGTAGTACATGTATTGTGCTGTGGCAGGGCGGACATGCTGTGCATAGTAGTACATGTATTGTGGAGTGGCAGGGTGGACATGCTGTGCATAGTAGTACATGTATTGTGGAGTGGCAATGCAGACATGCTGGGCATAGTAGTACATGTATTGTGCTGTGGCAGGGCGGACATGCTGTGCGTAGTAGTACATGTATTGTGGAGTGGCAGGGCGGACATGCTGTGCGTAGTAGTACATGTATTGTGCTGTTGCAGGGTGGACATGCTGTGCATAGTAGTACATGTATTGTGCTGTGGCAGGGCGGACATGCTGTGCATAGTAGTACATGTATTGTGGAGTGGCAGGGTGGACATGCTGTGCATAGTAGTACATGTATTGTGGAGTGGCAATGCAGACATGCTGGGCATAGTAGTACATGTATTGTGCTGTGGCAGGGCGGACATGCTGTGCGTAGTAGTACATGTATTGTGCTGTGGCAGGGCGGACATGCTGTGCGTAGTAGTACATGTATTGTGGAGTGGCAGGGCGGACATGCTGTGCGTAGTAGTACATGTATTGTGCTGTTGCAGGGTGGACATGCTGTGCATAGTAGTACATGTATTGTGCTGTGGCAGGGTGGACATGCTGGGCATAGTAGTACATGTATTGTGGAGTGGCAGGGTGGACCTGCTGGGCATAGTAGTACATGTATTGTGGATTGGCAGGGTGGACATGCTGTGCATAGTAGTACATGTATTGTGCTGTTGCAGGGTGGACATGCTGTGCGTAGTAGTACATGTATTGTGGAGTGGCAGGGCGGACATGCTGTGCGTAGTAGTACATGTATTGTGGAGTGGCAGGGCGGACATGCTGTGCGTAGTAGTACATGTATTGTGGAGTGGCAGGGTGGACATGCTGGGCATAGTAGTACATGTATTGTGGAGTGGCAGGGTGGACATGCTGGGCATAGTAGTACATGTATTGTGCTGTGCCTTGGCGGACATGCTGTGCGTAGTAGTACATGTATTGTGCTGTGGCAGGGTGGACATGCTGGGCATACTAGTACATGTATTGTGGAGTGGCAGGGTGGACATGCTGTGCATAGTAGTACATGTATTGTGGAGTGGCAGGGCGGACATGCTGTGCGTAGTAGTACATGTATTGTGCTGTTGCAGGGTGGACATGCTGTGCATAGTAGTACATGTATTGTGGAGTGGCAGGGTGGACATGCTGGGTATAGTAGTACATGTATATTGCGCTACTCATTTATGTACTACTTGAGAGCTGTGTGAAGGCTATCATGCTGGGCATTGAAGTGCTACACTTGATGTGAGACTGTGTAGAGAATGCAGTAAATTATAGTGTCAAACTAACTTTCTGTGAGTGTCCTTACTGATGGGGCCGGTAGTCACCCTATAGTCGGTTTGCCTTCTGTTTTGATAAACAACAACACGACACAAATGAAACATACGGTCTAATTTCCAATAAAATTGACTAAACCGAAAAAAAATTGTATTTCACCCAAAAAAAAAAAGTGAGGAGCGCTTCAAAGTAGTAAATAACCTTTTACATTTACCAGATGTCTGTTTTACCAGTGAGTAGCGGTGTTACCACTCAGCGCTGCATTATGCCGGCCCAAACACCCCCATCCTAACTACTTCTGCCCCAGGTATTGAGAGCACCGCGATCTAAAGCGGATTTGTCTCTATGAGTCACGCTGTTGCTTAAGTTCGCCATTAAGGATCAACGTGCTCGGGTGTAAGTACTCTTCCGTGAAAGGCGAAACTGATGTCAGTTTTCTTAATTAGACGGAAAATGCCTTCACATTATATATCTATTTTGTATGTGTCTCCCATAAACAAATTTTCATTAACAGTATTATATCTATCACGGAAAAATGCTCTCTCAAACTATATCGCTAATGGTAACTTTACACCCACTTATAGGTTACAGGTTTGTCTAAGTTAAATTAATGGTTATATTTAAATCATAGATAAATAGTTCCATTTCTCCACATCAACAACATATAACCATGTCTTCATGATCTAACTGCAGCCAGTATGTTACGTCTTGTAAAGCTGTTACCTGTAGCTGTGTGTAAAAATAACAAAAGTGACACTAATAGCAGCGATCATTCACTTGCCGAAATGTGGTTGATCGTTGCTGAAGCATTATGAAAAGTTTTACTATGAAAGTCACAAAGTGGGTCATGATTTTATGAGGAATCTAATAAGGGTGTCCAGGGATCGGCTAGACAAGACATGTCCACCCTGCAACAGCACAATACATGTACTACTACGCACAGCATGTCCGCCCTGCCACTCCACAATACATGTACTACTACGCACAGCATGTCCACCCTGCCACAGCACAATACATGTACTACTATGCACAGCATGTCCACCCTGCAACAGCACAATACATGTACTACTATGCACAGCATGTCCACCCTGCCAATCCACAATACATGCACTACTATGCCCAGCATGTCCACCCTGCCACAGCACAATACATGTACTACTACGCACAGCATGTCCGCCCTGCCACTCCACAATACATGTACTACTACGCACAGCATGTCCACCCTGCCACAGCACAATACATGTACTACTATGCACAGCATGTCCACCCTGCAACAGCACAATACATGTACTACTATGCACAGCATGTCCACCCTGCCAATCCACAATACATGCACTACTATGCCCAGCATGTCCACCCTGCCACAGCACAATACATGTACTACTACGCACAGCATGTCCGCCCTGCCACAGCACAATACATGTACTACTATGCCCAGCATGTCTGCATTGCCACTCCACAATACATGTACTACTATGCACAGCATGTCCACCCTGCCACTCCACAATACATGTACTACTATGCACAGCATGTCCGCCCTGCCACAGCACAATACATGTACTACTATGCACAGCATGTCCACCCTGCAACAGCACAATACATGTACTACTACGCACAGCATGTCCGCCCTGCCACTCCACAATACATGTACTACTACGCACAGCATGTCCGCCCTGCCACAGCACAATACATGTACTACTATGCACAGCATGTCCACCCTGCAACAGCACAATACATGTACTACTACGCACAGCATGTCCGCCCTGCCACTCCACAATACATGTACTACTACACACAGCATGTCCGCCCTGCCACAGCACAATACATGTACTACTATGCACAGCATGTCCACCCTGCCACTCCACAATACATGTACTACTATGCACAGCATGTCCGCCCTGCCACAGCACAATACATGTACTACTACGCACAGCATGTCCGCCAAGGCACAGCACAATACATGTACTACTATGGCCAGCATGTCCACCCTGCAACAGCACAATACATGTACTACTATGCACAGCATGTCCACCCTGCCAATCCACAATACATGTACTACTATGCCCAGCATGTCCACCCTGCCACTCCACAATACATGTACTACTATGCCCAGCATGTCCACCCTGCCACAGCACAATACATGTACTACTACGCACAGCATGTCCGCCAAGGCACAGCACAATACATGTACTACTATGGCCAGCATGTCCACCCTGCAACAGCACAATACATGTACTACTACGCACAGCATGTCCACCCTGCCACAGCACAATACATGTACTACTATGCACAGCATGTCCACCCTGCAACAGCACAATACATGTACTACTACGCACAGCATGTCCACCCTGCAACAGCACAATACATGTACTACTATGCCCAGCATGTCCACCCTGCCACTCGAACAATACATGTACTACTATGCACAGCATGTCCACCCTTCCACTCCACAATACATGTACTACTATGCCCAGCATGTCCACCCTGCCACAGAACATTACAAGTACTATTATGCACAGCATGTCCGCCAAGGCACTGCACAACACATGCAATACAATGCAAAAAATGTCAGCCCAGACACTGCAATATACATGTCCTAAAATGCCCAGCAGTAAACACTGATAGCCATTACACATCTCCCTTGGACCGCTACTATGGCCTGTATGTGCCCCCTGCCACATAACAACAATGGCCGCCTGCAGTGAAAACAAACATACTGTCCTATAGCTTCAGCCCGGTGGAATGAACAGCTGATTCCAGGAAGTGAGAGAGTGCGCGCTCGGGACCCGCCTCCAGCTGCTGACGTGTGCACGGGCATGAGAGCCCGTGCACCAGCCTGGGAGGAGGAACAAAGGGCTGTGCTTTACTGCAGCGACGTGCACAGGAACAAGACTGACAGATCAATCTCGGCTTCTACTGCATCTAGGTAACGCCCAACCGTCGTTTCAGTATAAAGTTTATATAGCATTATCTTTACTTATAAAAACCCGTTTTTTTTAGCTAAAAACCTTTCAGCACATGTATGTGCTGGGTGTATGGAAGCATATTCATAGCCTGGGGGGGTCATTGGGGTGGTTGGTTCCCTTTAACCTCTGCAGCACCACAAGAAAGTACAGGGTGGGCCATTTTTATGGATACACCAAAATAAAATGGGAATGGTTGGTGACATCAACTTCCTGTTTGTGGCACATTATTATATTAGAGGGGGAAAACTTTTCCAGATGGGTGGTGACCATGGCAGCCATTTTGAAGTCGGCCAATTTGGATCCAAATTTATTTTTTTCAATGGGAAGAGGGTCATGTGACACTTCAAACCTATTGAGAATTTCATAAGAAAAACAATGGTGTGCTTGGTTTTAACGTAATTTTATTCTTTCATGAGATATTTACAAGTTTCTTTTTGTTTACAGCCATTGACATGTTGCAGAAGTTAACATGTGAGGAGCATATAAAAATTGTGTTGAAGTCTGGTGAACGCAGTACCTGGGACATTGCAGCAGATTTCAATGCCAGACAGCCTACGGCACCACCCATCTCCCATGCTATAGTTAGCAAACTGCTTTCCAAATTTCGTTAAACAGGTTCAGTGTTGGATTTGCCAAAATGTGGAACAAGAAAACTGTCATTAATGAAGGAACATCAGTGGCTATCCTAGCTCCATTCAGCAAGAGCCCACAGTGTAGCACTCGCCGCATATCACTGGAGAGTGGCATCAGTCGAACATCCCTTTGGCCAATATTAGCTACTCACAAATGGCACCCTTTCAAAATCCAGCTGACCCAGATCAGCACACTGAATTTGCAGATCGGGCAAAGTAAAATTTGGAAAAGGACCCTCAGTTTACAGAGAACATTATGTTCAGTGATGAGACAAATTTTTTTGTGAATGATGAAGTTAACAAACAAAATAACAGCAATTGTGGAGCTGGGACGGGGTACTCGGTACCGGACCAGGGTATCACAGGGGTTATCATGGTGGTCTTGGTCCGGACCGTGTCCCGAGCCCACAAGTAAAGGGGGGTATTTACAGGGGATAAAGTCATGACGCCACCCGTGGTATGTTGTCAGGGTGACCACCGCTGCTGCAGAACCTCCGGGGATGATGGATGGCAGCCTGTGATGTGATGGCTCTCCACGAGCAGAGCCTGGTCCCCGGGGCAGTAGTGATGAACACAGTTTGTGAGGGAGAACAGGGTTCACAAGGATTACACAGACTTATGGTTTTGTAGATTTCCAAGTCTTTTACTGAAGATGGTATATAAGCTGAGTACTGTCCACGGAGTCTGTGCAGGGGCCGGGTTGCTCCCGCCCTGGCCAAGTCCATTGGCTCCCTGTTCCTGCGCTGTGTGTGTGGCCCTGCAGCCGCTTTAGCTAAGCTGCCGGCCCTTTCTCCTCTCACGGGTACCAACTTGCTAGGCAACTTGAGTCTTATTCTGTGTTCCTGACCCCGCCGTTTTGCTTCGCTGTGGTACAGTGAAGATGTGGGACCTTCACTAATCCGGTGTTCACTGTGCTGTTTGTGGCACGGCACAGCATCGGATCCAGTATCCGCTCTATGCGCTTCTCTGGGGCGAGTCTCAGGAAACTGAGTCTCCCAGGTGTGTTCCTCTCTGCTCCTTCTCCTTTCCTCACACCTTGGCCGGCCTGGAACTGGACAGTGGACTGTGGGGTGAGCCTAACGCAGCCCTTTTACACCCAGGTCTTTCTTCCTCAGTGCTGCCCCGCACTGAACTAACTGCCACTTCCTCTCCACACCAGAATACATAGGGAAGCAGCTTCAGCTCCCCCTTTTGGCCTGGAGGCGCTAGTGTAGTGTTGTGGGTTGTGTGGGGAGTTAACCCTCTGTGGTGTTACTGTGGCACATTAACCCCGGGGTGCCACACTATTGGTCTGACACTAACCCACAGTGAATAGATCCCTCCAAGACTGTTGGAACAGACAAATTGATGATATGGTGTGGTATACGGGGTACAAAGTTAGTGGGGCCATTCTTCATCAATGGAAACCTCAATGCCACTGGATATCTGAAATTGCTACATGATGATGTGTTGCCCTCTTTATGCACTGAAGACGACACTTTCCCTGAGTTTTTCCAACAAGATGGTGCACCACCACATTATGGGTGTCAGGTCCGAGCTTTCCTACATGAACAGTTTCCTGGAAAGTGGATTGGCCATCGTGGGCCTATTGAATGGCCACCAATGTGTCCTGATTTGACCCCCTTAGACTTTTATCTTTGGGGTCATCTGAAGGCAATTATCTATGCTATGAAGATACGAGATTTGCAGCATCTGAAACAATGGATACTGGAAGCCTTTGCTAGCATTTCTTCTGCGGTGTTGCTATTAGTGTGTCAAAAGTGTGAGAAGAGGGTTGCATTGACAATCCAACACAATGGGAAGCACTTTGAACACATTTTATAAGTCATCATAAACTTGTAAATAACTCATGAAAAAATAAAGTTATGTTAAAACTAAGCACTCCATTGTTTTTCTTATGAAATTCTCAATAAGTTTGATGTCACATGACCCTTTTCCCATTGAAAAAAATAAAGTTGGATCCAAAATGGCCAACTTCAAAATGGCCGCCATGTTCTCCACCCATCTGAAAAAGTTTTCCCACTCCCATATACTAATGTGCCACAAACAGGAAGTTGATATCACCAACCATTCCCATTTTATTTAGGTGCATCCATATAAATGGCCCACCCTGTACATTCAAATACAAGTAATAGACCTACGATCTATACGATGTTGTAACCTTCAGGTCTCAGACTCGTCAATGGTCTCCATAGAGCAGGATGGACCTGTGACACATGGATTTTTTATACAATGTTTTACAGTACCAGCAAAGTGAATGACATTTCCTAATCTCATGTCCATGCTTCTTATTTATTCCTTATGCAGTTGAGCCACCAGCATCTCAATTCTTTCAGCATTTTTGCAGAATTATTTTCACATTCACATGAAAAGGAAAAATCGCTAATAAAAACACACTTAAAACTAACAGATTTTACAAAACATTTTTCCTTCCAACACTCTGGTTTTTGTGCAGAAAAATCTCTTAAAAATACTCAATGTGTGCACGAACTCATAAGTGATTGTAGTGATTTTACTTGTCTTTCATTGGAAAAATGCTATTATATGTAAATAATTGCAGGTAATTAATACAGGTGGTGTTTTAATATCTTTATTAAGAGAAACTTTAATAAACTAAACACTTTCTAATATATAAAGTTGAGTGTATGTATGTGTGTGGCATAGACCCGCCCACTCATAACCATGCCTCCTCCAATTAGCGTGGGGAGGGGTGGGGCTATGAGTAGGGGTGGAGCTATGAAAAGGCAGGGCTACTTGGAGGGGCAGGGCTATTATACATGCACACACACACACATATAAATTACCATATATGGTCGATATTAACATATATGGGCTATATTACCATAAATGAGCATTACGACCATATATGGGCATTACGCCTGGGCAACGCCGGCTTCTACAGCTAGTTGTAAATACAATATTTCTATATGTCATAAAAAAAACTTGAGAATTATTATTTTTTTTTTTTTTTATAAAAACGGTTAAAAATGTAATGAATGAAAGTTTAAAGGGTTTCCAGACTTTGATATTTTCCCCGTGTATTATATAAATTCTCAAACATTGTGTGCACATTAACTTCCCTTTCATACTTTCTCTAATACTCTTATACATTGTGATAAGTGTTTTGTTTGCTGCTTTATAATTCAAAAAAATAATAATGTGATTAACAATACTTAACAGCAGCAAAGCACTGCGATTCAGGAATTATTCATAATTATAGAATATTTCCTGTGCCCATAATTGCATTCTTGCATTATTTAAACTCTCTTGTTTCCTGTTAATGAAAACACTTATTATTGTGGTTATAAATCTTATGCTGATTTACAAAAAAAGAGAGAAAAAGTTGGTTATACTAAATAAATAACAATATCATCAAATGCATACAGTCTTTTTTGCATCTGATGATGCCATTCCACATAATAAAGGAAGTCAGATTTCTGAAAATATTTCCAGTTTTTAAGATGGGATCTATGGGGCAAGGTCCACTTATATTTTCTTATGTGAATGAGGCAGTGTGTATACATCTTGGAGGACCTAGTCACTCTGGCAGGTTAAAAGTTAACTAAAAACTTCTCTGTATAAAGGACCTGTGTGATCTCCTGATGATGTGACCATAGTGGGCAGATCTAAGCAAGCAAAATCGTTATGGGCTATGGAGACATAGTGCCGCCTATTATAGTCACATGATCATGACATCACACAGGTCCTGCAGCATCTTCTGACATTCAGCAGAAATGTTAACTATTAACTTGCCAGAGTGATTACGTCCTTCAGGGTGATTACACGCTGTCTCATTTACAGAAGAAAATGTAAGTGTAAATATGCTTTTACAAGCAGCATTTTTGTGTCCGAGAGAAAAATCTGAATACACCCAGATCCTCCTGGACAGATGGAAACCAGATGACAGATAGCTGCCATTAGGTTCCGTCCGGCCCCATACCATACTTTGGGGCTGAAATCTGATCCGGGGCTGTCCGGTTCACAACGAACATTATTACTAGCCTGCTGGCATCTTTCAATATATTTTTGTGTGTGCATACTATAGGCTGTGGAGCATTGTTATGTGGCTATAGGGTGAACCCCACATGGGTTTGTGTTCATTACACACTGAATAGTATAGCTTGCCACAGTTTCTTGCACACTACATGCTGTGCAGCTTTTTACATTCAATCATAGGCCTTTATTTGGTGTACACTTCTTAGGGTCTTGATGTATGTATTGATTCTCTTCTCGTTCAGAATTGTTGCCAAACCAATGTTTTTGGGTAGACACCATTCCAATTGAAGTATTCATTTTTCATTATGCTGCTTGAATTAATCTTTGATAAATGTATCAACTGCCTGGTTTATATCGGCTGTAGTCTTCTTGCATTGTGATAACTGCGCTAATTCAGTCACATACAAATATATACGCACCACTCCGATGGAGTTGGCCTAAGGGGAAGTTTTGATCCCCTATATTATTGTGGGGTGTTGTTATGATACAGTCTATTTTTTTATGTTCATTTGTATATTATACTGTGGGCAATTTTCTATGTACAATACACTGTTTGCACTTTTTAAAGGCTTTTACATTTTTTGTCTTTGTATACCTTTTTTGCAATTTAAATAAACTACTTTTGTGTAATTTTGTCTGTGTCTTAGGGTGGGTTTACACGCTCAGATATCTGAAACGATATCTTTAGAAAAGTCACGTGAGCGCTGTCGTTGTGAGATCGTTCGTGTGATGTCACACGCATGGATCTCATTAACGATCTCTAATTTGGCATTGCACCAGTGTCGATCCGCAGATTTTGGTGAACGATCTCATAAAGTGGCAGGATTATGAGAAATCTTAAGGATAGTGTCACACTGTCCGATGCTGCAGTTTTCTGCAGCGTTAATTGGACGATGACCAATAGTTTTGAGCTCAGGACCTCAAATTTGTGATGAACGATCTAACGATTTTTCCTTCAGATATCCGATGTTTACACACAACAATGCAAAAACGATATCGTTTGAACGATGTCAAAAGCGTGACATTTAAACGATATTGTTTCAGATATCTGAGCGTGTAAACCCACCCTTAGGCTGAAAATACACTGTCCGAGTGATATACGAGTCACTCGGACGAGTGTCGGATCATTAACCCTGAATGACCTCTCCTTGTCAGGATAGGAGTGTGGAGTTGCTAACAGGTAGAGGTCGTTCAGGGTTAATGATCCAACACTCGTCCGAGTGACTCGTATATCACAAGGACAGTGTGTTTCCGGCCTTACCTAGATCCCAGTCACGCCTTGGTGCCGCTTCAAATACCCCCCTTTCTTCAGTAACATATGCAAATTGACTCTTCAGGGAGGAGGAGGACTTGAACTCTAGTGCCACCTATTGGACGTAGTAATCCTAAAAGTCAAGATTGACCTTTTAATAAGCCATGCCATGACTTAGGATAAAAGCAACACCTAAACCTCTCTCATAGTTCACAAGGATCTTGGCACTTTAGTCCCTAAGAGCACATTTTTTTGCAGAGAAGTATGTTTTATTACACAAGACCCATTGAAGTTAATGGGTGATCATGTAAAACAGAGCAATGTACACTTCACTCTGACTAAAAATTTGAGCCTTTCATATGATGTCCATTTTCCTTTAACGGTAAAACTGATTCGTCTTATCGGTGCATCATGACATGATATCTAAGTTTTGTGATAATGCTGAGGATCAGATGCACATTAACCTGAATGAGAACAATATTTCTATTAAGATTTATTTCTCCACTGAAATACTGCATCAAGAACAGATTCCCTTTCATTAACTGTAGGTTCCGTGTGTTTGCGTGCACATGATTCACACTATTCAATTACTTTGCGTAGGATTGTTTTTGTACTTTCAAATAAAATAAGTTGAAGCAACATTTACAACAAAGCACTGAGGTCTGATTTTTGTAAATGCCGTGCATGACTCAAGAAATGTGATTACTTCAATCATCAGACGTCAGTCAATAAAGTCTGTGAGTTCTCTAGCAAAATATACATAGTACTCACATCATATCAGCATTTATACCAAGAAAACATTGTGAAAATAAGGCATTTTTCTTATAGGTCTAATAGAGTTCTAATCTTTGTAACAATACTGACTTATCAATCAAATGGGACAAGGGTTAGAAATGTATGAGACTCATGGAAAAATAGTCCATGCCCCCTCCCATGTCTCCCAGCTTTCTAAGAAATTGTCTCGAGAACTTGGATTTAATATGGAAAGTAGATTGTTATCTACAAGAGGTAGTTACAATGTACACAGTGTTCTATGTTTACAGGTTAGATTTCAGTATTTTCTCACACGGAATCTCAAATCCCATATTTCTTTTCTCAAAGCCTTAAAGGAAATGTGTTATCAAAAAGTAACATATTTTTGGCAGTGTTTTTCATTTTTATATTACAATGCTTATTAAAGGAACTCTATCAGGTCAAATATCCATATGTAACATATCATTTTCTAATTCCTCTCTCAAGCTCTTTCTATTCATGTATTTATTTTATTTATACCCTTCCTATTCTCTGTCAACTGCAAATAAAGAGATTAATTCCATCTGTCAATCACAGTGAGTGATCACTTAGTTCTCTGCTGCCAACTCCCCAGGGAATGAATATTCATGTAGTGACATCACTGCACTGCCCTGATCTGCAAGCATACATTAAAAGTGAAAATGAAAGCTAGTAGTGAGAGACAGAGCACAGGGGGCGGGAGGGAATAGCTGTCTGGGAAGGAGTGAATAATAAATGAGCATTTACATACTGCAGTCTTTTCAGTAGTTAAATTAAAGAGCCAGACTAGTCAAGCAGCTGTCTGCTGGGTGTAAAGATGCTTATAGCAAGAGAACTACATAGTCTACAGTAATGATTTCTACATATTCTGAAAGTTCTGCCCAGTCACTCTTCAAGGGTACTATTGGTATCATACTGAAAAATGACCTGACAGAGTCCCTTTAAAGAAGTAAAATTGGAATACTTACAAACTTAACACTAGCCAATATGGTCTATTTTAAGTTCATACTTCCAGTCCTTTCAGAAATAGTTTTCTGCAGGTTCCTTATCATCAGAGGCAGGATTAGAATGACAGATAACACCTCTATAGACAGCTGATTACAAAAGATGCATCATTCAGAATAGGTGATGTCACAGTTGATCCTGCTCTTCTTGACTTCAAAATGACCTTTGCACACTCTCATTAAATGCTTACATATAAACAAATACAACAGAAGCTAGAGTCTAAAATAGCCATAGTGGCCAATGTGAGAAGTCCAACCCCTGCAGTAGAAAACATTCCCTAATCCATGACACTTCCTCTACTACTTTTAACTGACTTATTTATACACTTTCTGCTGAGTCTTTTCCACAGCTTGTCAATCAACATAGTGTTTCTCATCAGACCCAAATAAATTAAACTTCCTTTCAAACCTAAAAAGAACTGTGCACCACTTCTCTGTCTACACAACTTGCTCCTCACCAAAGGTGAGTGTAGCCTTTTGATTCTTTCTGTTGAGAGGAGGTTTGGTCATTGCAGAGTGGGCTTTCAGTCCAAATTCTCTTAAACGTTGTGACACTGTATGACAAGACAGAACCTTACCCTGTTCAGTGCTGAACTGGTGAGCTTTTCAGCTGGAGTGTTGAAATGATTACCCATGGAGATTCTCCGCATTATCCTGTCCTCTCTTGCATTTGTGTTTTCAGAGCAACCAGCCTTCTTGGGGCACTTGAAAGTGTTTGTGATGTTGTAAAGATGAAATATTCTAGAAATCACAGAGTTGAACAGCCAACTTCTGTTGCTATGGACCCACTGTGGGAGAGTTTCAGTCACTTTGGAATGGCACAACAGTTTTGCAAAGTGAGTGCAAACTAAACAGTTAGGCAGCCGGATAAATAATGTTTGTCAGATAATTAAGGAAATTATCAGCAGGTGCCAGATTAACACCAATAACGTGCAGGTATCTGAAAGTGTTCCCTTATCTTGATCAGTGTCTTTTTCATTTATCACTTTTAAAGTTTTATTCTGTGCTTTAGAATATATTCAATTTATGAAAGGAGCTTAAAATACTGCAAATTTACTCCTGTTAGGATATTTTCACATAGGACAAAACAATGACCTTAACATTAAAGCGAACCTGTCACCCCCCCCGGGCATCAAAAGCTCTAATAGCCACCTTCTGCAGCACTAAGGCTGCATTCAGGGAAGGTGACTATAGCCTTTTGATGCCCTTTGTAGTCTGAAATATGAAGTTAGGTAAATGCTTACTCTTAGAAAGACCAGAGACCGGGAGGCGGGGTTTCACGCTGCTCCGGCCCGCCCCCTCTTGTCAGTCATGGTGCTCGGCTGCTGCTGCCTCCATGACTGTGTAAAATGAACGCGCGTCTCCGTTCTCATGCACGGAGCCGCGCATGCGCTGTGTGCCCGGTGTCGATGACTTCCTGGACACCGGGTGCACAGCGCATGCGCGGCTCCGTGCATGAGAACGGAGACGCGCGTTCATTTTACACAGTCATGGGAGGCAGCAGCAGCCGAGCACCATGACTGACAAGAGGGGGCGGGCCGGAGCAGCGTGAAACCCCGCCTCCCGGTCTCTGGTCTTTCTAAGAGTAAGCATTTACCTAACTTCATATTTCAGACTACAAAGGGCATCAAAAGGCTATAGTCACCTTCCCTGAATGCAGCCTTAGTGCTGCAGAAGGTGGCTATTAGAGCTTTTGATGCCCGGGGGGGGTGACAGGTTCGCTTTAAGGAAATTGTGTGTTATTCTCTAATATTGACTGCCAGTGTACATTATAGGAAGTGCCAATGGTTCTCCCTCCACCAAACCTTGTGATAATGTCATCACTGGGTCTAGAAAGGGATCAGGAATCAGGAGCTGCTCTCACTGTTACTGTATATAGCCCCAATAACATGGGAAATCAGATAACAAATTAACAACCCAAAAAATATTACACACTTTGAAATGCTCTTTAAAGGCCTTTTAAGACTTTATCGGGGAGGGGGGGGGTGAAAGGGGAAGGGGAACATTATGTGAAATAAATTAAAATAAATAAATAAAATAAACAATAAAATGTAAGATAAAAACAGATAAATAAAATAAAAGATGCTGCCAAGCCCGATTAAGAAACAAGATAGTGTCCAACACATAAACGTAATAACTAATAGCTATAGAAAAGAGAACAAGCTTGAAATTGTATTTTTGTGTTCTTGTGTGGTCATAAAATAACGAGGGAAACAGACATATTTTCCCTTTAATTTACCCACAGACATTGGAACGTGTTGGCAAGAAAATAAGAAAGGTCTAAAAATAATATAAAAACTAAAGGCCCCGTTACATCTGCCGACACCGCCGGAGATGTCGGCGGCTACTGGCGAGTGCAAGGCACGTTTTTGGCACCCCGCCAGCGTCGCCGCCCCCCGTTTACACGGAGAGACATTTCAGGCGATGGGTTGGAGAGCTCAGAGTCGGCATCGCCGCCGAGGTTTCTCAAAACCCCAGCGGCGATGCAGGACAATGGGAGCCTATGGCTCTCATCGCCTGTCAGCTCGCCGGCGGCCGCTAACATGGGGCGATGTGTACACATCGCCCCAGATAGGCCGCCTGGTTTCACATCACTGATGTGAAATCAGGTGAGCTGTCACAGCTGCCGACATCACCCCTTTACATTAGGCGACGAAGGAGCGATGTCGGCGCCAATAGGCCACGCCCCTACGTCGCCTATGTAATCGGCGGCGATGTGGACTGATGTGACGGGGTCTTAAGCCTTGCATGTCCAAAAAAATGTTCAAAAATGATTTGAATATCCAAACAGTTAAACATGTACAGCTATTTTAACCACAGACATAAAAAAAAAAGGCCTGGTCAAGAGTGGGAGATAAATGGCCCCGTCCTCAACTGGTTGAGCTTAATTCTGAGCAGGGCTATGGAGTCAGAGTTGGAATTGTAGAGTTGAAGTCGGTGTCCATTTTGGGTGGAGTCGGAGACAGATCCAGTGAAATTGAGGAGTCGGATTCAGATGTTTGACTTGCTGACTTCCCAGCCATGGTTGTGGAGTCGGATTTGGTGTCAATGTCCATTTTTGAGGATTTGAAGTCAGAATCGAAGTCAGATTCAGGGAAATTGAAGAGTCGGAGTAGGATGTTTGGCTTACTGACTTCACACCCTTGGTTGTAAGCAGAGCCTAAATGTGGCCATATACATTAGATAGAATAAGATTGATGTTTGAACCACCATTTAAGGAACAATCAACTTCGGACTAGTATTGGTATGTGTCGATTCACAGGACCCAGTTAAATGGTCAGAACAGTAATTTCTAGCTGTTGACAACCACCTAATGCTTCCAGACAGCTGTGACACCTCTTTTCATTAGCCAGCTTGGTGTGACATCACATGTGCATCATGTCGCAAGAATGACAGAGCTCCAAGCTAATCAAAAGCATAGCCACAAATGCCAGATGGTGGCTGTTCTCTGGTTTCCTTGCCATTCTCAGGTCTATCTTGTTCTACAAATCGATTTGTACCCACTGTACTGGTGATTGATCATTTTGCTAACACATCCATGCATATTTCTGTCTTTATTAGCTGTTAAAGTCATTAAGTCTGGTCAGGCAGTATCAATTGCACCTGGTGAAGAATGAGTTATCTATCAAGGAATGTTCTTTCAAGGAAAGATCATTCATATATTAAAGATTTTTTACAGCCAGTGTACAAAACATCATTCTTTCCAGATGATGGCAGGGTACTATCAATCAGCTAAAATAGTCATTTATTGGTAAATTGACGCCTATGAACATTCATTATGGTTTAAGTCACCCATTTTCCTCCTAAGTCTAATGTGGAAGAGCACCTACAAAGTAAATAAAAAATTATGTCTCCTTGCAACCACCAAAAGAGAAAGATCAGTACAAACACATTTACAGTATATAGCTCCCTTTTAACTCAATACTTGCTACTTAAAGCACAACTCCATTGATTGTTTTTAATTTCATCGCTGTAGTGGTCCTTTAAATTTAAGGCTCCTGCCGCCAGTCTTATACTCGCCTGCAGCCATCTTCATCCACTTTCAGCATTTCCCTCATTTGGTCTCTGGTGAATTGTGATCTGCCAGTAGCTTTAGTGTTACATTGAGTGCGACAATGATTAAAACGCAATATGAGACTATGAGACCCTCATTCTGACCTTGTTCTGGCCCTCAAAGACTTGCAGTGAGCACCCGTGACCTTCTCACTTAAGGATAACACTGGTCAACAGCATTTTTGGTGCCAAAGATATTTAATTGAATTTAGGGTAACTTTGGGGTGCTGATTCTGAATATGTCATCAGTTTTGCCAGATTGGCTCAAGTTTTTGAGATTTTTCGTAAAATGTGTTAAAAAAAAGACGTTTTTGCTACTTTTTTAACGAAGTCTGTTATGTTTCTTCTATGTTTTGTCAGTGTATATTCACCACAAATGTAACAGAATGAGTCTGGATCGTTAAGACAACTTCTTCTTGATGAGTTCATGCTTTTCACTGGACAACAGACAACAACATAAAGTTAGTGCAAAAATCAAGCTATGAACAAACTTTTAGAACACTAATTAACACAAAACTATATTGAGAACTGCTCAGTTCAAGTACTAATCCAAAGAAATTAATGAGATGATGCGTCGCATTTACCAACAAGTGCTATAAATAAGATACCAAAAATCTCAAAAACTTGAGCCAATCTGGCAAAACTGATAGCATATTCAGAATCAGCACCCCAAAAATACCCCAAATTCATTAAAATATTTAGGGCACCAGAAAAAAAAAATTTTTTGTTGACCTGTGTAATCAGAAGTTTCAGGCACAAGATGGGACCATAGCAGCGCCAAAAAAGGTTGCAAATACCAGTGGGTGAGTACAAGACAGGTGGTAGAACACATATGCACACCCTCAAGGGCTGAAAAAATGCTAGAGGGGTGCTTTAAATCTTTATTAAAGGAATTCTACTTAGTGGGGATGGCATACAAAAAGAAAATTATCAGTTTGATATACTATTGAATGCTCATTAGTTGGGCAGTGTCTTAAGACGAGTACAATCTTTACTTGGGCGAAAGGTATCCTGCATTAACATTAGTAGAGTACATTAAGATTTGCTTGGATCCTTTAGAAAACTAACCTATCATAGATGATTCCATTAAAAAAAAGAGGCCTTGATGCTATTGTGAGCAGGCACTGTATATAGCCTTCAAGAATAAGATAAACTGGGTATATTAAATATATAAAAAAATTAGTTCCAGCTCACCCAGCTACTCTTTGCTCATCCACGTGGGACTCAGACACTGGTCTCTCCTTGGCCCTTTATCAAGGTTAATATGAAAAATTGGAATACGGCTCAATAGGAATGGATTTTCTTTTTTGTTTTTCAATAAAAATGGTGCATACAAAAGAAAAAAATATAGTCTAAAAGACCCAGTCGTAATGTATTTTGTTCTTTTGAATGCACCATTAAGGTTGGTTTCACATTGCGTTTTAGTTAAATCCGATGCTGTTCGATGAAAATCAGACAGCATAGGATCCTAATCAGCCCCCATGTTATCCAATGGGGATCGGATCGTATTGGATTTGGCAGGAGCAAAAATCGTAGACTGCTGCGATTTTGGCTCCTGAAAAAAATCGGAGAGAATAGGATCGGAAGCAAATCGGATGACAATTATGCCAAATCGGATCCGATGACTTTAACATGGGGCCCTATGGAGCAGGGTCCAAGGAAACATCTGATGTTTCCTCGGACCCGATTTTAGTGTACTGAGCATGCTCAGTACATGCTCAGTACGCTAAAACTATTGTGTGCCGCCTAATTTAACTTGCGCAATGTATATCCATATATTGCGGAAGTTAAATATAACTAAAACTAAGTGTTTAAAATAAAAAATCTTTATTCTCACCTGCCAGCGCTCCCCCGGCATCTCCATCAGCTCCCACTCAGTAAACAGGACCTGGGATGATGTCACAACCCGATCAGCTGATCGGGTCACATGAGGAGTTATCGCTGTAACCACTCATGTGACCCAATGATGCTTCTGACATCATCGCAGGTCCTGTAAAACCGATCGGGAGCTCTATGGACACACCGGGGAAGCGCTGGCAGGTGAGAATAAAGATTTTTTATGTTGGAATGACAGGAGGAGCGGGGAGAAGAGGAGAGGAGAGGGGAGAACAGGGAGACAGCAGGGGGAAAACAGGGGCAAAACAGGGGGACAGCAGGGGGACAGCAGGGGACAGCAGGGGTACAGCAGGGGACAACAGGGGGACAGCAGGGGACAACGAGATGACAGGAGGCAGAGAGGAGGGGGAGCGAGGTGACAGGAGACCAAACTGATCCTGCAAAATTTCAGAATCGGATGCCTATTTCGCATCCGATTGCAGGGATCAGTTTGGATCCGATGCTGTCCGATTTTCATCGGACAGCATCGGATTAAACTAAAACGCAATGTGAAACCAGCCTAAGACTGCTTAAGGCAGTCAAAACTCGTCGACTTAGTTATGCCGACTATGTATTTTTTTATTTTGTATGCACCATTTTTATTAAAAAAAAAAAAGAAAAAGAAAGCTCATTCCTGTTGAGTCGGATTCCAATTTTCCTATTAATATTGGGAATATTATTTAATTTGTTTTTTCATATGTCAAAGTTATGTTCAAAATGCCAATATTCAATACATGGCATGGCAATTAATTAATCAGCAAATTTTGAGACTTCCATAATATATTAGTAGTGGATAAAGTGGATAATTTAATCATTAAAGGTCCCCTAAGGTGATGGTGATGCCACCATTGCATATCAATGTTCTGTTCAGCAGCAATAATTATCATATGATATTTCTTTTCTTGGGTTAACCCCTTCCCGACCCATGACGTAGGAGGACATGGATTGGGTCCTGGTGTTTGATGTGAGCTCCGGCGCGGAGCTCACATCAAACACCCAACATCTCAGCTGAACTCATCAGCTGAGATGTTGGGCTTCCAGCGCCGATCAGATCGGGGATCTGATCGGTGCTGTTAATCCTTTGGATCCCGCTGTCAATTACTAACAGGGGGATTCAAAACCACCACGGCAGGGTACACACTGTTCCCCGCCTGCACCAGAGATCCCACAATAATATCGCGGGATCTCCGGTGCTCACGTGATAGCCCCGTGTCCTGGTGTAAACCCGGAAGCTGTCACGGAGCACTTCCTCTCAGTGGTTGGCGAGCACTGCCAACCACTGAAAGTGATAGCAACTGCCATGTCCCGATGTGCTGCAGCTCATCGGGACATAGCAGAAGCAATCAGATGCTGCAGCACTGTGGCGCCCTATTGGGCAGCGTAAAAACAAGAATTAATTAAAATATAAGGTTTAAAAAATATGAAAAAAACCCCACAAAAGTTCAAATCACCCCCCTATTCCCCCATTCAAAATGAAAGTATTAAATAAAATAAAAACCACATATTTGATATCGCTGCAGTTAGAAACACCAGATCTATCAATATATAAAATCAATTAATGAGAGCCACAAACTGCATAACGGAAAAAAGGTCCAAACGCCAAAATTCCTTTTTTTTGTCACAGCAACGTTGCTATAAAATGCAATAACGGGCGATCAAAACAGCGCATCCACCCAAAAATGGTGTCATTAGAAATGTCAGCTCAAGATGCAAAAACTAAGCTGTCACCCAGCCCCAGATATATGAGAATGCTACGGTACAAAAAACATGGCGCAAAAAGTGTGATTCTTTTTTTTCCAAACGTCTGACTTTTTTTCACCACTTAGATACCAGAAAAAGTATACATGTTAAGTATCTATGAACCCATACCGACGAGAGGCATCACAGCGTCATGGCAGATTTACCATATAGTGATCATGGCGAATAAAACCCCAAAAAACAAATGTGTAATTGCACTTTTTTTGCAATTTCACTGCATTTGGAATTTTGTTCCCACTTTCTTGTACACTATATGGTAAAATAAATGATGGCATATGAATGCACAACTGGTCCCGCAAAAACAAGCCCTCATATGTCTATATTGATGGAAAAATAAAAACATTATGGCTTTTGGAAGCAGGGGACCAAAAAATAAAAATGAAAAAATCCCGGGTAGTGAAGGGGTTAATGGGATAAAAAAATGATTCCAATTCCAATTTTATCCATTCAGTTGTATCCCAATACTGGATACCATGTGAACTATTTTCCTCCAAGCTTCTGTTTGTCATAGCATACTTCAGTCCTCTGATGTTCATTCCCGTGTCTACCGGTGCCGAAACGCGTTGGTGAATAAAGGAGATCATTACTTTGGAACCTTGCCTTCTTTGTGACTTCTTGGAGACATCCATTCCTTGTGATTCCATTGAGGCAGCAACGCGGACCGTGACACACCATCTTCCCTATATAGGAGCGTGTTTCCACATACGAGTGGCTGGTGGAGGTCCTGCAGCAGCTATATACCGAAGGCTTATAAACCAGTTGTGGGTCACACAACTGGACCAGGTGAGTGTACACCTATTGATATACTCACATAAATAGTGTCACTAGTGATAGGACACTATTGCGCCTCTTGTGTCCCCCCTTTTTTGTATTTATTTTTGATTTTGGCTGTCCACAGGATTCGTAGGAGTCTCCTCCAGCAGCACAGTTCGAAGGAATCAATCTTTTTTTGATCACACTTTGTCAAGGTCCACATCTCACACTAATACAGCGCTATTGGAATGCAACGGCTATAACTAATTGTCTTTTGGTGGTGATAGAGATGTCCTTGTTCTTCCACATTTGATCCATGTTCATCATTTCTGAACAACCTATAGTAAGTCACCGCTTGATTTTAGCAGTAGAGCCGTCATTACAATCAATGCCAGAAAGATGAAGCATCTACCATTTCTATCTCTTCATTTTCGATCTTCAAATTCACCTTCTTGGTAGTAGTCATTATGTTGGACTTCTTCACATTCAAATGCCAAAAAAACTTCTTGCTTTCTTCACTGAGCTTTAAGTTACTACCTAATAAAATAAAACATGTAATCTCTTCATCCTGACCATGCAGGTCACCTTCTGAGTAGTTTAGTAGGTTACTTTTTAATCAAGCGTTGTTACCCGCTGGTGTAGGTATTAATGCACACTATTATTTTAAACATTTCATCACAGTGTTATTGATTAAAGAACCACTCCAGGCAGTGGTATACTGCCAACTGCAGCAGACCACATGCTGATATGGTCTGCAAAAGATGTAGGACATGTCAACGACACGAAGCAAGAAGGAGAACAGTGATTGCAAGAAAAAAGTAGGTGCCGTAAAAAGACCAACTTCAAAAGGGACGATGTATCACGGTCCGCGCTGCTACATTCAAACAAAACGTCAACAAAGTGATATGCAACGGTGTTTATTATCTCACTCAACCCGTTTTGGAGTTGTCCCTGATCCTTCCTCAGGAATAAACCGATTGGTGTATTCCTGAGGAAGGAGCAGGGACAGCTCTGAAACGCATTAAGTGAGATAATAAACACTGTTGCATATCACTTTGTGGACCTTTTGTTTGAATGCAACAGCGCGAACCATGACACACCGTCCCTTTTGAAGCCTGTTCTCCACTGTTGCATCATGGAAGTGTGGGTCCAGCAGCAGCTGTTCAAGCGCATACACTGGTTGTGGGTAACACAACCAAACAAGGTGAGCTGTAATAGCACCATTTTTAACATTTTTAATTGAGGATAAGACTCTATTGCATCTTTGTTCACCCTATCTAGGTAAAAAGACCAGCGACCCACATCGGACCAGACCGCCCCACTTAGGTGAGTATAATAAAAGCTAATTTTTATGTTATACAGATCATTCTGGAAGACCATATATAAGGGCTTAATGGTGTTGGCTGCACTTTATATGGGGAAAATCTAGTGATTTCTTCCCCTTAAAGAGGACCTGTCACCCCCCTGGTGCTATACTAACTGAATGCAGCACTGAATGCAGCATGTCTGCCACATTCAGGGAAGGGGGTTCCCCATGTCTCTAGCCCCACTGTAAATTGTTAGAAAGACTTCATAAAGTGTACAGATAATGAGTCCGGGGGACTTACTCAGTAATAAGTCATTGCTGTTTTAGATGTCCTTTCCGCCTCCAGCCCTCTCTGTGCCACCTCCAGCTGTCTCTTGTTCAGCCTCCTATATGTGTCATCGCTGAGGGCTGGAGGTGGCACAGAGAGGGCTGGAGGCGGGGACGACACCAACAACAGCAATGACACATACAGGAGTCTGAACAAGATAGGGCTGGAGGTGGACCAGAGAGGGCTGGAGGCTGGGAGAACTCCAGGGAGCAGTGAGGACTCATTACTGAGTAAGTCCCTCCGGACTCATTATCTGTACACTTTATAAAGTCTTTTTAACAACTTACAGGTTGGGCTAGAAACATGGGGGACCCCTTCCCTTAGTGCAACAGATACGCTGCATTCAGTGCTGCATTCAGTTAGCATAGCACCAGGGGGTGATAGGTCCTCTTTAAATTCATCATCTTTATGAACTGGAATACCACTTTAGATTATACTCAATGGCCCTTTAAATTACAGTAGATACTTAGAAGACAATGTCTATTAGGCATTCTCTTGCAATTATATTCTTAATGTGTATATTATTCTAAGTTGCTGAATGCCAGGAAGCAGTAGAAAACAGATGCATTCTCTGGATGTGCTGAACATTTACTACAAAGCATATAAAAGACAGGAGGCAGATGCTATCAAAGATCAGAGGAAGCAAGAAGTTCCCTAGGGTTTCAAAGAAAGTTATGAGTTAATCTATTCCAGAAATCCTGCTATATATAATTATAAAAGGAGAAAACATTTCAATTAACTAACGTATCACACAGTCAATAAATACATTTTTTACATTAAACAACAAATCAAAGATTAACATATGTTCTGTAATTGCCAAAGGCTTAAATGGTCACTGGTGTTTCAACAAACCTTACACAAAACAATGGTAGGAGAAAATATAAGAAACGTTGTAATATATTTTATCAGAGAAGTATACTTCTTCTCCACTTATGAGCCAATTCTTCTCCCCCAAACTTCATGAACTCATCATTCATAATAAAAATTATGAATACAAAACAACACAGATGGCTATTTCATGAAGGGGTTAGATTACAGCTGCCTATTAAAGTCTATGGAGGAGAGGGATAAGGACACAAACAGCTGCATTTTTCTATTGTTTATCACACTTTAACTGGATTCATAGCCACACTGCTCAGTATGGCTATATTATATTCTCCATGCTGCTCCTGCTTCTTAAAGAGCAATTGTCACCCCCCTGGTGCTTTCCAAAGTGAACACAGCACTGAATGCAGCGTATCTGCTGCATTCTGGGAAGGGGTCTCCCATATCTCTACCCTCCCCGTAACCTGTAAAAAACACTTTTGAAAGTTTTAAGAGGGACTTACTAATTTCTCATTCCTCACTGTTCACAGAGTCCTCCCACCTCCTGTTCCGCCTCCTGTCTGTGTGGGTCAGGTCCCAGCTGCTGGAATGGCACATGCACGGGAATGTCAGCACCAGGAACCCAACCCACACAGGCAGGGGGCGGCACAGAGAGGCAGGGGTGGGAGGACCCTGTGAACAGCGAGGAATGAGAAATTAGTAAGTCTCTCCATACTTCTTATCTTAAAACTTTCAAAAGTGTTTTTTACAGGTTACAGGGGAATAGAGACATGGGAGACCCCTTCCATGAATGCAGCATACACGCTGCATTCAGTGTTGCTTTGACTGTGGAAAGCACCAGGGGGGAGACAGGTCCTCTTTAAGAAGAGCTAAATTCCTTCCTGTCTGAGTTTACGCTGCAGCTAGCCTCCACCCACTAGCTAAGAGACAACTGACCATTAAAGCAAGCCAGCAGCTAGTAAAGCAGGTGTAATTGCTGTATAAAAGTCATATAATGACTAGAAATAATGTTATTCCTCCTACACAAACACATAGCAGTTTATTCTGTAAAGTCACCTAACAGTGTAAATGTCATTTCATTGAACAAACAAATCAAAAAACAATACTGCACTGGTTAATGATGGGTTATATAGTATCTAAGATATTGATTTATTGTGCCATATGACTTATTTTCTCACATTTTTCTGTGCTCTTTTAAAAACTACATTTTATTGCTGTGTGGGAGTGGCCAGCATCTACCAGCACTGGGTGTGTATTTCTACAACTCCTGAGAGAAGGGGGTTAACAGATATCCTGACTGAGCTGTGTACATCCTGATGACAGATGAGAGATGTTTGTGCCAAGGAAAGAGTAGTGCGCCGTGATCCTGACATTGTTTAGCAACTGTGCTGCAATCTGAAGTAATCTGATACATTATTTCCTCATGAGATACAGTCAGCAGTCTAGGGCCCGCCCCTTACCCTTATATGGTTACAAGCCCTGTATTCAGTGTGAATACGGATCTGACTGATAAGGAACATGTCTGCTTCCACACAGTCTGGTAGGGAAACCTTTTGGAAGGTTTATAAATGGTTTTCAACCAGTTTTCTGATAAAGTATATTGAAAAGTTTATTCAAATTGTCTGCTCTACATTATCTATTATAATAAAACCCTAAGGTTACTTCCGTCAGGATGTAACAGTATAGTATGTCACATCCTGGCTAGAGATGGGCGAATCCTAAATTACTCGGATTCGCTAGACTCTAACGAGTCTGAGTCCAGGACTCGCTACTCGTTGCGAGTCTAGCGAGTCCAATGTAAATGAATGGGGAACGAGTATTGCAGCGATTCCTCTGCTGCCGGACCCTATAAGGGGTCTGGCAGCAGACGAAAAACCTGCCATTCCCCATGTTATTCTTTTAAAGCCAGCGGCAAAAAGCCGCTGGCTTTAAAGAATAGTAAAAAAAAAAAAAAAAAGGATTGAAGGGGGGTAGAGAGGGTGGTGAAGGGGGGTAAGGGGTGAGAGGGGGGGGTGCACCGGCCCGGCCGGCTACTTACCGCTGCCTCCGCCGGCGCCGGCCCGCAGACTTGCTCCCCGCCTCTCTGCTGCTCTTTCCGGAGATTCCCGAGCGCTGACAGAAGCAGTAAATAAATTAACTTCCGTCACCGCTCGGGAATCTCCGGCAGCAGAGCGAGTCTGGCTGACAGCAGGGTTCAGCTCAGGTCATGATAACCTGAGCTGAACCCTGACTGTTTAGTCAGTTCTCAGCTCTGCTACATCCCTGTGTGTCTATGCACAGGGTTGTAGCAGAGCTGAGATTGCGTTTTGGACTACGTCGGACGGAAGAGGATTTTTTAAATAAAGATTTAGTCCCTAATGTCTTTTTTGTTTTATTTTTAATAAAAAAAAATTCTCTGTGTTGTGTTTTTTTTCTATTGATTACTGGAAATTCATGGCGGTCATGTCTAATATTGGCGTGACCGCCATAAATTTCGTGCTTAGGGCCAGCTGATAATATAAAGCTGGCCCTAACCCCTTTATTACCCAGTGAGGCACCCGGCACCAGGGCCACTGGAAGAGCAGGGTTCAGCGCCAGAAGATGGCGCTTCAATCAACGCGCCATCATCTGGGGCGGCTGCGGGCTGCAATTTGCAGCGGGGAGTGCCCAGAAAGCTTGGGCCTCCCTGCGCTGCGGATTCCAGCCCCCAGCTGCTTAGCTGTACCTGGCTGGACATAGAAATTGCGCGGAGCCCCACGCATTTTTTTTTTATTATTTCATGAAATTCATGAAATAATAAAAAAAAGGGGGCTAGCCTATATTCTTGTGTCCGGCCAGGTACAAATAGGCACCTGGGGGTTGGGGGCAGCCTGTCGCTGCCTGCTGGATCCTGCTGGTTCCAGAAATACGGCGAAGCCCACGTCATTTTTTTTTCTGAAAAATCAATAAAACAATCCTAAAAAAGGGACTGCATCTTTATTAACCCCTCGACCATGGTCCAGGAGTTAATAAAGATGCAGTCCATTTTATTTATATTGTTTTATGGATTTTTCAGAAAAAAAATGACGTGGGCTTCGCCGTATTTTTGTAACCAGTAGGCAGCGACGGGCTGCCCCCAACCCCCAGGTGCCTATTTGTACCTGGCCTGACACAAGAATATAGGGGAGCCCTTTTTTTTAATTATTTCATGAATTTCATGAAATAATAAAAAAAAAATGCGTGGGGCTCCGCACAATTTCTATGTCTAGCCAGGTACAGCTAAGCAGCTGGGGGCTGGAATCCACAGGCAGGGAGGCCCAAGCTTTCTGGGCACCCCCCGCTGCGAATTCCAGCCCGCAGCCGCCCCAGAAGAATGGAGCGTTCATTGAAGCGTCATCCTCTGGCGCTGAACCCTGCTCTTCCAGTGGCCCTGGTGCTGGGTGGCTCACTGAGTAATAAAGGGGTTAGGGCCAGCTTTTTATTATCAGCTGGCCCTAAGCCCGAAATTTATGGCGGTCACGCCAATATTAGACATGACCGCCATGAATTTATATTAAATTTTTTTTAAAAAACACAACACAGAGAACATTTTTTTTATTGAAATAAAAAAAAAAGCCATTAGGGACTCCATCTTTAATT